>JAULBW010002644.1:0-24105 GCA_032358265.1 Vaucheria bursata | reverse complement strand
TAAATGTTTACACATGCTAATATCAAATCATTCTAGTCAACACAGAAGCTCTAGCAAGTAATAAAATATGCCGAATTCCATTTTACTCTTGCTCTTTGTTTGGTCCTAACAAAATCAGCCAATAGAGAATTTGTTCTAATGTCTCTTCACAGATCAGCCAATAGTAGTTTGTTCTTATCCTTGATAACTCTCCACAATTGACCAATGGGAGTTAAGATAGTCATCAAGTTCAAGCTAGTTGTCAATGGTTCATTTACATTTTATCTCTATGTTTTTCTATTACTAGTGAAAATACATTTTTCAGCTCACACGTATATGAAAGTCAATATGCTTGCATTTCTTTTTTTTTCTTGTTCCCTTTGTTGCTGTTAACCCATCTTCCTTGTTCAATTCTTTCTTGCTTTCTTAATCCTTTTCCTTCCTTGCAAGTCTTGACAATAGTCAATTATTTTTCAAAAATGAGACACTTTATTCCCTGCACAGACAATAACATTAGCTGGATTATCAAATTCATTCATTAGTAAAAATATACAACTTCACAGATTACCCAACAAAATCATTTTAGACTGAGGTGCTCAGTTTAATTCATAGTTTTAAAAATCTCTCTTGGAGAGTCTTAACATTTAATGTAATTTGTCCAGCACCTTTCATCTACAGTCTAACAGACAAACTGAAAGAGCCAATCAAGTACTTGAACAATATTTTTGGATCTATGCAAATCCAAATCAATTGAACTAAGTGAAGAACTTAGCAATTTCAGATTTAGTGTACAATTTTATGTACTGCAACAGTATTAAAATGTACCCTTTTATGGCTACATATGGGTTCAATCTGTTAACTAGTTTTGCTACAGAAATTATTAAATAGACACCACCAAAAGTTACAGATTGGGTGGTATGTTTAAAAGACAATCACATAATAGCAAAGTTTCAATTGGACTAGACGGCAGGTCAAATGAAGAAATATAATGACTGAAAATGTTGGTGTGCAATTTCAAGTTCAAAATCTAGTATCTTTAATCTTTAAAAATATACCAACAAAAAGACCTTAATAAAAGTTAGATTAAAAACAGTTTGAACCATTTTTAATTTCAAAAATAATCAGTTTTGTCATATACCATCTTAATATACCACAACTATTTGGGTGCATACATGATGTGCCCTAAATTCTATTGCTATAAAAAACAAATTGACATTATTGGACAAACAAATAATAATCCACCACCTAGATTTGTTGATAATGAAGGAAAACTTTATCAAGTTGAAGACATTTTGGATGCAAAAAAGACCAATGGCAAAAATGAAATGTTTAATTGCACGAAAAGATACGCAATTGAGCACAATACGTGGGAGCCAGAGTGTAACTTACGGGAGCACCAGGATTAACGGTAAATTCAGACAAATGCACATGAATGTTAGGAACTAATTAGTTTACAACAATTAGTTCTTACGGGAATTACTCTTTTAAGAGTTATTCCATTATTTAGCTGCATCATTTTGTGACTCTCCAGATGGATTGGTGTTGAGATTTTATTTGTTGCGTTGCTGAGTGTGTTTTGTATTCACTCTCAGCAATGCAAATTATGTTTGTGCAATGTTACCATGCTTATATAGTCTTTATGTTTACTTGCTTGGTACATTCATAACAATGAAGAAACCCAAAGAATTGGCCTGGAGAAGGGAGGGGGACTGTTAGGAACCCCAACATATTGACCAATTTCAAGTAATTTAGGCCAATTTTGAGTCAGCAAGAATTGCTCGTTGTTAGGAATTAACCAGTTAACGGTTAATCCTATAATTATGTTAGCTGCATCATTGTTTCTGTTTTTAGTTTAAGAATTCTGGCTGCTGACATCATATTCTTACTTTAGCCAATTGAATAGTGCCACAGCGCAATTACTACTGGTCCATCATGTGATTGAATAATTGTCAATCTTGCGTTGCTAGAGTTCACTTCTAGTAATGCAATAATATATAATGTATGACTTATGTCTAAATGTCTGTTTGTATTACACTCATATTTTAACAAGTAATTAGATATTTGGCGTTGTGAAGATTATTCTTTGCAATGTTGTGAGGAACTAACATGACCTGTATATATGTAATGTTTCTCTTCTTTTGTTGTACTGTCTCTTTCTATCAATTGGTTTCTTACAAAAATATTTTGCATAAAGACAATACTTTCACTTGGATACAATGCAAAAACTTCTAAAACAAATTATAAAATATGTAAACATATTTGAAGTTTTTAAAATTCAGAAATATTATATTTTACAGTAAAATGAAGTTAAACTAGAAACTCTCCAGTACTGCATCCAGTTACAGCAATATTGCAGCAAAGGCCATCCAATAATTTTGATATCACTACCACTACTGAATAGTAATATTCTAGGATTTATTGAACTATTCCGATGTCTATAAACAAATAATTATGTGCCAACTTAGACAAGAAGATGCGTCGAATCACTATTCTTAACTTCTCTGCAAGTGGACATTTAGTATTCCTTGACATTTTCTACGTAGTATAATTCCCAATCTTGCAATGCGTAAGGAGATGTAGTGCAGAATATTCCAGACTTTCATGTGAAGCTTCAGTCTTTTAAAAAGACATACATTTTAATGTTTTCTAGACATATTTTCAATGTCGATCAGGTGAAAAAATTTATTGGAGAGTGACACATTCATTTTGTTGTTGCGTATGAATTGGACAATTTTGCAAACATTTAAATGCAAGTTTAAAACTCTACAAAGATTATATACTTATCGTGGATTGTATGTCATGGAGGAAACTGCATAAAACGATATAGGTAAAAAACTTTTTGAAAAAAATCAATTAACAAGATTTTTCTAAATTTGCTCACTCTGATAATATCTGTATCAATCAACTAATTTAGAATAACAATAAAAACAATGAAAAAATGGAACATTTGAAGAAAAAAAATTCCAAATATCAAGAAAAGAATCACTTTATCCAGTCAAATCAAATTCATTCTTCCAAAGAAAGCAAACATCCCAAAAATATTATTCCATGTAAAGACTGCCTCAGCACAAAACACCCAACATAAGATGGCAACAGGGTTTACTGTTTTACGCTGATTTAAACATTTTCAGGCATTGCAAGCATACTCGCACGCATACGTTTATTAGCTGTATACCACAAACTTGCGCAGAACAGCATAGTCATTCGACTTCTCACCTATTTAAGAAAATATTTATTTAAAAATGTCAACTTCAGATATAGTGAATTTCTCATATAACCGAAAAGATAGTAGTTTTTCAATTTAAATAATTATTCTTTCATTAAACTAATAGTTTCTAAGAGCATTAGACAACAGTAATCTTCCAGAAATTATGTTTTGTACACTTTTGAGTCGAAATGGATTGCTCTCAAATTATCAAGTTATTTTAACAAACAAAAATAGACATGAATGAAAAGGTATCGGAATAAAACCTCTTTGATTGCATTAAAAGATTTCTTGAAAACATTATGAAATAAAATTGACAATATATATGGTCAGTTACACTCGACGAAGGTAAAAGAATTCTATTGCTTTAATCCCTTTATCAAATATATTTATTCCTTTTACAAGTTTGCAAAACATTTCTTTGCACGTCCAAACACCTTTGCTTGAACTTTTCGATACCTCCTTTGATCTAGCAAAGACCTTTGTACGTGCTTGCCAAAAATCCCTTTGCAAGTTCAAGCACTACTAATCATACTCTATACGTAGGTCCTTTTCCCATAAAAAACTTGGTATATGCTGGTAAACAATTCCATTTCAAATTCAAAAACCTCTGTATACTCCTTGTCTGAGTATGCAGTTCTAATCCAAAGGTTAAATTCGGCATTTTATTCATTTTCATTGGATAAAAATACTGTTCTGACAACTAAAAAACCTTTGCATACTCATTTGTCCTTTGTTTGGGGTATGGAGGTTTTACTCTCACACAATAGTTAAATTCTTAACTTCATCATTTGATTCATTTATTATGGCAAAAAGTGTTTCAACGAAGAAAATCAATGCAGTTAGCTAGCATGCTGTGCCATAAAGAAACTTCTCACCTCAACTATATCTTCAGCAGCAACAAATACTAGTGCTCCTAGCTTTCTAGCAACGCTAATGGCATATTTTGCATTCTTGGTCTTATCTTCAACGGATTCAGCATTAATATCAACGAGATCCCAGTTTACAACATTACGATCAATACCATTACATACTTTCAATAAGAAAACGCCGCTGCTGAGTGAGGGGTCAGAAAAACTTTTAATTGTCATTCCACCAGCTTTATAGTTTGCCCATCTAAAATAAAACAATATTTAAGTTTTGATATGTGGAATACAGAAATTTTAAAAAATCATTGGTCATTTAGAGAAGATCTGGTTGAATTTAAATGATTTCGTTGGATAAAATTTAGTGATATTTCTGTTCCGTGAACTTTCCTATCATTAGCCTGTTAGTTTTAGTTTTGAAAGAATGCTGAGATGCAGATACAGCAGAGAGAGAAAATAGGAAAGACAGATTAGCAACACGAGTTGAACCACATGTTACATAGATGTCTGCTGTCCCCAGAATTACGTCTCAAACAAAAGATCACAGTTATGGAAATATACAGGAAGAAACTATTCGCTAGAGATAAGTATATACAAAATTTTGGGGTCAAGACAAAAAAGCTGCAATCGTACAAATCTTGATAACTGTTCTAGAACAATATGAAATGGCATAGACAATTACATACTAGTATACTATATTGCATACTACACTTGTCTATAACGAATGACTAGTATGAAATCTATCTCCTTCTGCCTTTTCATGACATATTGTGATTCTTCATACAAATTCAATTCATTTTTTCTCCATGTCACCAGAAAATTTTGGGGCTCTCAAGTCTTTTCTTATAATTGGATCTGAACCAAAGTTGATTCTGCTGATCTAAGGACTTATGATTTCTAATCGAATAAAACAACATGCTGCTATATTCATGGGGAGATGATAGGCATGGTTGTGGCTCTTCGTATATATTTTGTCATACATTTTTTTCCATGTTTACCTGACAATCTCGGGATCCTCAATCTTTTTAGTTTTGTCAGGGCTAAGCTCTTGCAGAAGATTAAGAGTATGCCTTCTCATCAGCTGCCACATTATGGCAAGCGTCATCTTTCTATTTCCATCAATTATGTCTAATCCGCCAACATTTACAACTGTCAACTGCATTATCTTCGCCGTTTCAATAATATAATTTCCGTTTTCAACCTACAAAATGGATATAAAAATACTTTTAAGTCATTTCTACAAAAGATGTAAAATTATAAAGTACAATACGCTGGTTGGTTAATATTACCATGAAATACTAATTTCAATGGCTAGAAGACAACATGTACTATAATTGCTACTACTCCACATACTATATGAAACACATTGTGCTCAACTATAATGTTACTCATCTTCAGTAGGTATGAAGACTAGAATCTTCCAAATTTCATTAGAAAAAAAATTGTACAAAAATACAGTGACAATACCTAGTATATTACATATTAACTTAGCAACTACTTCATATACTTTATCTTTTCATGGCCAAAATTGATGAATTAGTAAACAATTGTGACAAATTGACAATCGACTTTGTCAAATAGCAATTAATTGTGACAAAACGGCATTAAGAGAAATACAGCATTCTAGAATCATTCGAGAACAATACTCATGTTGACATAGACAAAAAGTCTTCCACAGGAAATATTACTTGCTTTCCTTTACATCTATTTTGAGCTATTCCTTTACTGTTGCTACTCTATCAATACTACAGGTTAATTATTTCCATATATGTAAATAATTACTTATTACCTTCTTATACCGATTTTTGGGGTTTTCGTTCACTCGTTTCCATTTTATCACCCCTGGTTGAATCGTATCCATGACCTTCAAAATAGCAAAGCCATCTTGGACATCAGAAAACAAATTATTTATGTATAATCGTCCAGAATCAAGACCCAGCGAATTCATCCACAATCGAAACACTTTTTCTTCACGAGTATCCCCTAAGAAATAAATGAAATCGAAACTTCAATGCATGAACAGTAAACTTCGAATATAACAAATTCAATTCGAACAATTTTTCGTAACGACTAACAAGTGAAAAATTCATGTTGTGCCAAGGTCATCTTTAGATTTTCGAGTATGCAAATAATTTGGTAGTCCCGGCGGGTTTAAAATTATAGTTCAAGCTTACTATTTGTACAGTCGAACCAGCCAAAATATGCACTGTTTTGAATGAAAGAAAAGGTCACAGCCACTGAAAAGTAAACGAAATACATCCTTTCATTTGAGATGAACAAAAAATAATTCACTGTGAGCTTTATAAGAAAATTTTTGGTGGAAGAAAGCTGAAAATCCTCTTTTTGGCTCAACACTTGTTTATTATAACAGTACGTGCATAACAAAAAAATGTAACCCTATACAATACATGCAACAGTGGAATGTTAGAATACATAAACTTTAGCATGAATGTTAGTATAAAGTTTCTATTAGCATAGATATGAATGCTAATATTAATATATATATATATATATATGTATGTGTATGTACGCATGGATGAACAAGGTTAAAAACCGAAATAAACTGACCAATATCGTCCAAATCCATATGTGCAAAAGTCTCTGCCACTACCTCTAATACTTCCGCTTCAATTGTTAATTTCGGAATCTTATTAAATACTTGAGCCACAAAGGCCAACATAAGTTTCTTGTTTCCAGAAATAATATCGCCTGGTCTAATAAACGTTTCAACCCCTAGTTTTTTGGCGTTCTGGATAATATGTTCTGCCCGGGCAAAGGGATCAGTTTCAGTGCAACGGTCACATGTAGAGGGGTCCAAAGCGTACAGCAAATCACTGAATACCTCCCCATCTTTCAAGTCTTTGCCAAAGTTTTTTGCCACCCTCGATGAATTTGTGGCCTTAATCGAGTGATAAAGTAAAATATATATCGTACGTTCAAGATAGCAATAACTATTCATTATGCGTTCCATTCTAGTTTAAACTGATACTGACAAGGTGAACATGCATGTATAGTATAGTAGCCTTTATATAATTAGAGTCACAGAAACTTTTCTTATCATATTATCTTGGAGCTATTTATAGTTGAAGTTCAATATATTTTCATAAATAATACTACTTTTTCTTTTCTTTACGTGTACCTTCTACCTTTTAGATTCAAAAACTTCAGCACTATGTAAACAATTCGTAAAACTACATGATAAATAACACAATGCATTTATTTAAAAAACTCAATATCCGAGAAAATGTGCACATTTAACCGATTTTGGTTGCTGCTAGCCATGATTGGTAGGATAAGATTATTTGTGTTCATATATCAATTTGTTCTTCCTGCTTTCTTGACTTATGCTCTGCGAATTATCAAATAGAACAACCAGTCTCAACAATAGCCTCAGGGATGCTGTTCAATTCAAATATAAAAATTATTCCTTCTTGAAGTGCATAGTTGTATTCGTTTACAATTACGAAGACTAGTGTATTATACTATCCAGTATACTAGCACTCTAGCGATTGTTTGAATAAGCCGTTATATATACATACATGATGGCATCATATATCTTAAATCTGGAAATGCTCACCATATCAAAACAACAAAACTACTCTAACAATTTGAATGCATACAAACATGCATCGAGATTCTGCACAAAAAATTGAAATACTTTAACTGCGTTTTCTTTTTATACAGCATCACTTCAAGTGTTTTATTTGGAAAGAAGAGTTTGAAAAGTTTCAGTAACTTATGAAAGTTAAATTTTGAAAACAAATTAACGTCAATGTCAGTAAAAGAAACTGTGTCAGCTTTAGTTTAGAAATTTTTGTAATTAGAAGTGTCTTACCTTTAAATGATAGTTGATCCATCTTAACAGTATTGCTTCAGGCTGTAGCGCCAATAAGTCTTCTATGACTTCACCTTTGAAAAGAAGTGCAGCAAGCTCAGGACACGAAGTGAGGCTAATACTAGACAGCAGTTGTATTCGAATAATCTGCCAGATTAACCCCAAAATTAGTATAGGGTTTCCATCGATTATATCCTTGGCATTCACATTCGTGACGATGCAACCAATACTCTTAGCTGCATTCAATGCTAAATTCATGTTCTCAACCTTTTGAAATACATTGAGTGGTTTCACTGTTGGGACGTTTAATGCTCGTTCATCGATAGTGTCGAATTCAGCGTGGTTGATAAGCTTTGATAGCACAAGTCCATCTGCAACTTCTTTAAATAACTGTTTAGGCAAGTACAAGTAATAAAACATATAAAACGAACTGAACTTTAATTGAGTAACTGAAAAAATTTCATTAATATGTGGAATTTTAGAATTAACAAAAAGATTAATAATTTTTCAATCAAAGAGGTCATACATTTAAATATGCTGGTCCCGATATTCTAGAAGAATTACAAAAACAGAGGACACATTCCATCTAGAATACAAACAAGTTACCATTATGCAATGCGCAGTGTACTTAGTATTTTTGAAGTCTGCCTACATACCTAAAGTTGAACACTGTCCTAGAAGAGTTATGGAATACTTGGCACAGTATGCCACATGGTGGGCAAAGCAGTTGCTGCAAGAGTATGCAGTCTACTAGATACTACAATTGAAAGTCAGTTTACATACGTCAATATAAATACTCTCCTAGAATAACCATAAAGCACTGTAGAGTATTCCATCTAGTATATATAGAGTATACCTGTTCAGTCTCTAATGACATTGGTAGCCGACTAGCTAATATTGGATCTCTTCGAAGACACTGATTAATGTGCTCAGTAAAAGCAACACGTTCCTCATCGCTATAGCTATGATGACCTCCAATATCACTTGATGTGTTCAGCTTTGCCTTCGACAGAAACGAATTGGATGGGTCTCCCTTAACCTTTAACAAAAACTGTAAGAACTCAGAGAAGTCAAGGTGTTCATCGTTATCAGCATCAGCAGATGTGAGCGCTTCTGCAATTTCTGAATCTGAAGGAGAAAACTAAATAAAAAATACAAAAAAATTATATTTTGCGCTGAAAAAAGTAATGTCTTTGTCATAAAGATTCATCAAATATATTGGAATTGAAAATTTTGGAACGAAGTATGGTAAAAGATGAAGCATAAATTTATAATTGAAAGTAATGACACCAAGAATAGACTACAATTACTTTTGTAGAAGAGTGCAGTGAATACTCAATCTTGGCTTTCAAAGTTCAGCAACTGTTTGCCTATCTGCAGAAGTCGAATTTTCACACAAACAATAGGCAAGAACATTAAATTTTTGTGCAAACTACTTTATAAATTTACATTAATACCCATTGTAATTAAGGAACTTTTTAGAAAAATTGCTATCTCGGACAAGAACTTTTACGTCAACACAGGTAGCTATCGAAAAGGCGCATTCACAAACACAATGAACACTTCATACAACAAATTTATTATGAAAATTCTTAAATTTAATTTCCGTTTTTGCTACTTTTTCGATTTGACAGAAATTAAAATATATCTAGGAAGACCCAACAGGCAAAACCAGACAGGAAAATAACTCTATCGACATAGTAATGACATATTTTAACGTAAGAAATTCACGAGCAAGCATTATTTTCTTGGAGACATTGAAGATTATATACCGATAATTCTCTAGCACCGACATGGTTAATTGACATGCATTAGCTTAAAAAAGTATATAAAAAGCTATATAAATGACGGTAAAGTTCTAGTCAAACAGCGGAAAAAAACCTGAATTCCGACCAATCGCAAGATCAAATTATATAAAGTTAGATAAATACTAACGAAAAATACTATATTTAATTGTGTAACTCTCTTTAATGCTTTCACATTGACATTTCAGTACGAAATCAATGATAAACCCCGAATAATACTCACGTTATTGCCACACTTTTCAATTACGCTCTTAATGTCACGGACTTTGATAGCCTCGCGGTCTGGTATCATACGAGACAGAAAAGCCCGTTCGAAGTTCTGCAGCTCTGCATCATTGAATGCTGCCTTAACGTTATCTGGAATCGTCGTTTCGCTAAGTAAGCTCACGGTACCATTTCTTGCATATGCCATCAATCTGAAATCTTTAGAAAAAAAATGAACTCCTACTAACACAACTAATAGAATTATTGAAGATCAATACTATTCCAGCGAAATTAGGGGGTGAGATGCTCTACCGAGTTGTTGCTTACTTTTTATGATGTAAATTCTCCGAAGTTTTTTCGAAATTTCGAATTAAGAAATGCTCAGAACATATGTCAAAGGAACGAATTTTAAGGCAATCGAACTGTTAAAGGAATATCTTTACTTTTGCTCAAAACCGTTGTGCTGATTAAGTTCACTGCATTTCCTGACGTTGCACAAAACAGTCATTGGATCCACCTATGAAAGAACAAGTCAAACATTGAATGAAGGTATATATTCTGCAAAGCTTAGCTTTATATTTACTATTTTTATGTCATATGAGATGATCAATCCTACAGAAATTATCTAATTTAATGCCTGCAAAATGGTTTTTACTCCTATTCAAGAATTTCTTGATTTTTGGAAATAATTGAAATACAAAACCTTCAAATATGCTATATATATTAATTACTTTAGGCTGTTATCATTTTTCAGCAAATACTGCTCTATCGCTTTATGATGTCCAAAATAAAAAAGTGAAGTGAGTTGATGAAGCAGCCAATATTCCCCCAAATGTACACATATATATGTAGTCAATAGTAGTGCAGAAATATTAATTATCTTCCAAAAAGGCTAAAAAAGATATAAATAGCTACAGATCTAATTAAGCACACAGTATTAGCCAGAAAAGGAAAATTTTCTAAAATGAAAATCTGTGGAAAAGATGAAAAATGTATTACTGTGTAAAAGTTTGGATGATATATATATATATATGTATATAGTTACAGATAAATTCAGCTGCTAACCCTAAACTGGTGGTTGAGATATAAATTTTGAAATGCCTGTACCTCACTACTTCAAAGTGAGTAATATAAAATTCAATGTAATCCATCCAACATTTACATTTGATGTTTTAGTACTTCATTTGTTATGTAATTTATTGAGAAATATTTATATACTAATATTTATGGTCTTTCATTACTGACCAATTTATGGCTTGCTCCATACATGATGTTTGTGATAGGTTGAAGTGGTGTGTCCGTTTCAGTTTTAATTGCCGACATGTAAAAATGGCTTAACTTCTTCAAATATTTTTCTAAGGTAAGATATTTGGATCTGATCTCCCCTGTATAATCTTCAACTATATCAAATAATCCTCACCAGGCTATGTTTTGCAACTATTCAAAGTCTGATCTACATCATTTCTGCATGTGGCCTAGTTAAACAGTGTATAGCCTTGCCTGTCAGGATCTAATATATTCCGCCGTGTCTTTTGTATTATTGTATACGATTCTTTCAAGGAGTTGTAATGGTATTCGATTTAATTCGATTTATAGGTGCGAAATAATTTGTAGAATGTTGACGAGATTCACTCTCGTCAACACAGGCCACGGATTTATGATAGTAGTATATTAAAATATTTGTTTCCTTGTATTTTCTGGCCTTCAGTTTGATATTCTTATTATTCACTGGTCTTGACATTGCCCTCCTTTACTATTCTATACTATGTATGTTAGGATTCTTGGGTGAATGTATAGCTAAGTATGATAATATTTGAAAGCATCGGGATTCGAACCCGAGACCTTGGTAATATTAATCGATTTTCGTACCGTTGAACCATCAACTCCTAAGAGGTAGGGGGTTTTTAGGAGTCCTAGTATCTGGGGACAGGGCAGATATCCTGACAATGTAAGTCTCTGCATGTACATTCAATATTTCTTGTAGCAAGTATCATTCACTTGCACATGTTCCTCAAAAAAATTTACTTGCACCTTTGTATATATTTCCAAATCTTTGTCAAACCTTTTGGTAACATTTTTTGAAATTTTGTGGTCCAAAGTTGAATACTGTTAGATATATTGCATTACGGATAGTAGATTGATGCTAACTTCATTTCATTATGGACAAAGCCAAACGCACAAGACTATTCTGTTAATATAGACCATAGCATTATAAACACAATGATTTCTTATGATCAGAGGTTTCTTCTAATAATACTTCAACATATTCTGCTTTCCGCCAGTGTACATCTCAGATATGAGTTCTCCAAAACTTCTTTTTCCCATTGTTAATATTTGTTAGTTTGAATCGACAATTTGTTGTCACCAATGTACAAAGTTTGAATTGAATTACTTGAGCTGGACTTTTAATAGAACTGTAGAGTTCGAGTCAATCAAAATGAAAAGGTACAATTTGTTAATGCTGAGCTAGTTCGAGCCACGACTAGTACAACTCCAAGACTTGCCCCTTCACGGAAGATTATAGTAAACTAGCAATTATGCACGCAGTTTCATAATGAGTTTGTAGGGCAATGCTTAAGCTGAAGTATCATTCTATACTTCAATCATTACCATCGCAATAGACATGTTTCTCGATTTCGTTGCTTCGCTTTCTTCAGACCTTCTTCTGGCATCTCCCTCGCTGCCCTTCGATCAACTTCCTTTACCTTTTACTGCTACACCATCAGCACCACATGTGTTGCATGCTTCAATTTATCACCGAGTTAGGTTGAAATCAGCAGTTACCACGACTTTTTCGTTGCTACAGTTGACATTCCATATATCACTGATCCACATAATGATATTTTCTTAGAATACAGATTCCGTTAGCTGGAGTATGTTGATATCTCTAATCCGGTGTACTCAATTAACTGATAATTTTCGGGTGTAACCGACACTGGTATTATTTATGGAACGCTGCATGTATATTTATGCTCATGTTGTATCGAATATCAGACTTAGAATACCATTTATGAACCATAAGAAACTAAAAAAAGACATGAGACCAGTGCGTATTTTCATTTAAATGAATTTAAAATTTTTCAACCAAAAAAAGAGAAAAATCATGGTTTCTTTCATCTAGTTGTCGGTCTTCCAATAATTATATAAACTTACATGCAATTATAACGAGCTCTTCGCCGTTTGTACGTACCACGTTTCGGATCCGATTTCAGCTGAGATGATGATACGGTGCTATTATTCAAATCATCTGATCGTTGTCTCTTTGGCACTGAAGTCGAGCTGTCTGACTGTCTTTTAATGCTGGGTAAATTGCGCAAAAAATCAGTTTCAATCTGAAGTTTTCTATTTCTCAAAGTGTCTTTCTCAAATAAGTGTTCTTATTATTAAGGTCTATTTACTTGGATTTCTTTATTTGACAATCACGCCTTGCTTGATTTGAACTGCAATGAACTTTGAAAACAATGGACCCATCATCACCACTGAATTATTTTTTAATGTTAAAATTTGAAGATGAACTAGGCGCAACATGGCTTTTCGTTCATTTATTGTAACTGAAAATTCGATTAACTCAAATTCATTCTATCCAAAGTTTCCTGTATAGCTACCCAGAATATTTGGTTTATAAGCAAACTAATATATTATATATATAAATTTATGCTGGCTAATATAACACTTCCAAAAATTGACTATGTGATTATACCTAGGTCATAGATCCGCCCTTACAGAAACTTTACGAGCCAATAGAAATGCCTCATCAAAATTATTCTAATCTAATTGAAAGGATTTAGATTAAAGAAAAAATGTTTATCATACCTGAATCCTCTAATTGCGTCCATTTTCGATTCCATTCGTTGTAGAATAATTGAATGCTTTTGAACATATGACTCATCTGTTATATCTTCTTCTCCATCGGATTCCTAAAATGAAGAAAACCGAATAAGAAACGGCAGTACTTTTTGAATATACATATATGTATACTTTTCAACAAATTTTGAACAATATTATTGAAAAAAAAATCAAAATTTCAACAAAAAATGTGAAATACCTTAATGTTTAATAAATTTTGTTATAACGATATGGTCATTTATTAGTCTCCTTTAAAATTTGCTTTAGTTTGTACATTGCGGTCGTATGATTCTGATTTACTGAACTGGACTCAGTGTCAATGTTCCTTGAATATTTTTATATATACATATAAACACATACTAAACAAATGATTATATACGGAATTCTAATGTACAGGATATATTAAGGTAAAATAAAATCGTGAGCAATAATTATATGTAATCTTAATTAAAAATCATTCAATTCGTTTGGATCAATTTTTTCGTATATAAAATCATAAAATTCATTCAAACAATTCTAATTCATATAAAAGTCAATCAATTCGTATGAGTGGTATCCTTACAATAAAAAATTTTATCACCCCCGTAAATAATTCAGGTTTACTTGCCTCTTCTTGCGATGCGCTACACTTAAAGATGCTGTTATCTTTCATGCTATTTGTTAACGCGTTGTTATCATTTTCCATTTTTGATCCTTCTATAGAAAGCCTTTCATCTAGCAATC
Organism: Vaucheria bursata; assembly: GCA_032358265.1. Taxonomy (NCBI): domain Eukaryota; class Xanthophyceae; order Vaucheriales; family Vaucheriaceae; genus Vaucheria; species Vaucheria bursata. Next base: position 9,642 of record JAULBW010002644.1, on the reverse strand, counting down.
TAATTTCTTTATTATCAGCAAATTCATGATTGCTCTTTTTAACCGATCCATTATCGACATCTAAGAAATCTTTGTTATTGTTACTTGTTAACATGTTGCTACTGTCATTCATAAGCGGTGCATAATCACATGCTGTTATATTGCCTCTATCCGTTAAATAAGTTACCAATTCGCTCTTTTCCAGCGTATTGTTACCATCCGTTAACAATCTGCAATCTTCAGTTGTTACTGGTTCGTTTTCATTACAAATTAACAATTTGTTATTGTTAGCTGTCAATGAAGCATTGCAGTCATATTCAGTATTATTGTCGCAAGCTACAACTTCATTTTTGTTATTCTCTGTTAAACTGCTATCTGTTGGCACATTGCACAAATCTCCTTTCTTACACTCAGTCATTACACTATCCCCATCACTCGTGAACAGATTGCTATGATTTTGAATGCTGTTATCAACTAACAAATTGCAATCATTTTGCATATTGCTATCAACTAACAAATTGTTATCAACTAACAAATTGTTATTATTATTCGTTGCAGGTACTTCATTGCAACTTTTTTCTTCATTTTTATGGCAAGAATCGAAAATTTCACGAAAGCATGGTGCAAAAATCTCTTCTTTAGGGCTATCAAACCCGTTAACTGATCCGTTAGATAATCCATTACTGTTATTATTACTGTTACTACTCTTGTTATTTGGAGTAGAAGGGATGGGTTTTGAAATACCATATATGCGTACAATATCAGATAAATCGATGAGTCTGGATGTATGTAGATCACCGCACATATGTTCTACCCATTGAAGTGAGGGATTCGATCTCTGGGCCTCCTGCTTAAGAATGTGAAAAAGAAAGTTTTTTTCTAGACATATCAAAGCAGAAGCACTACAAAAAATACTAGCAATAGCTAGCTGCATTTATTGGATCAACTCTTAATGCATGATTGCAAAGATAATAAATACATAGATACCTTACCTCTTCTGAAATATGAAGCTCCGATGCAATTTCAGGGCTGATTGTTCGATCACTTGCACATGGCACTTCAACATTAGCGGATACATTAGCTAGAGACCTAAAACACAGCAGATTTGTAAAATATTTATATAACCACTATTTTTCACTGGGTCAAACATAATTCCTAAGGTGAAAACTTTGGAGTGACCATAAATTTAACAGATTCTAAAGTTAAATTATAAATATGTTGTTAATGATCATTTCAAATTTTGAATGTGTGCAGAAATATTCATGCTTATTCCAAATCCTTTAAATAACTATAATTATAACTGATAATAGTTCAATACAATTATATATACATATGTACACATGCACATTAATAATTGAAAAAATAGTGACATTTGAATGTTCAATTCAACAGCCAGTAATGTAACAAAGAGTTTCAGCGAAATAATAGTTGATTGCAAAACAGTCAAGTCTATGAGTTAAGCGTTGAAACTCATTTAATACACGATAACCACACCAGTCTAAATTTTTTCTAGGCAGCAAAAATTACTGTCCAGACAGATTGAGCATTAATTACCTATCAAATAGCCCAGAAAAACGGTATCAATATATTAAAGCACAAACAAGCCTTATCCAAGCTAATCATGTCTAATAACGCTCTAAATCAATTATATTTTTATGATAATTCACATATTTGGGGTCTATTTGGAACTTAAATACTGATCTATAAACATTCATAAGGAATTTTTACCTCGCAGATGAACTTATGTACACTGAAGGAACGCAGTGCATATCAATGTTAGAGCGATGTTTTTTTGTGGCAGCACGACCAGAGCAATGGGGAATTTTACTCTTACCCTTTTGTGCCCCCATTTTTGCTTCTTGTAATATATCCTGAGCAGTTCTGGGCTTGAGACCGAGATCACTCCACCTCTTGCTATTGTCTATTCGGTAAAAAATGAGGGAAATATTTTGTATGTACGTATCAGTATGATGTATTAATGCAAGCAGATACATATGTGTTCTGATACTCAGAAAAAAGTGAAAGTTTGCAGCTTTTTCAATATAATGAGTTGAATGTGACAGAAGCATCTAACTATATATATACATACATGTTCATTTTACTAAGGCAATGTGCATTACAATTTTCTGGGTTCCAAAAAGAGAACTATAATACAATACCTGCTTCCTCAAAAACTTCTCGCATATCCAAGCTAAATCGAGGAGTTCCGACTCTATTCGGGTCCACCTTACGGGGTTTTCTCTTCCTAGTGTCAGCAGTGGCATGATATTCTTCATTAATCTCCTCCTCACATTCCATTTTATTATCTAATTCCTAAAAATTAGTTACCATTTACAAATTCAAGTTTTCATGTACAAATGAAACATAAAATTTGGAGTTTTTAATTCTTAGTTGGTGATAACATGCTATTATTATAATATCGACTTTTCTTTCAAGAAAAACAACACATTCAATGTGAAAAGATACTATAATGAGACTCTTGGTCTTTAATACTGAAAAGAAGCAAAAAAATTTATCTGGTGGAAAAGCGCAAAAGATTTTATATTTACGATCCCTAGATTATTGCTGAAAAGACTTAGGATGTAACCCTATTATTCACACAGGCACAGCTGATATCATATTAACACTTCAATAAGTCAATTTTTATCAGGACAGACTATATTAACGTGCATTAAATTATTTAGGGCCTGTCATGGCTTTTAAAGTTGACACTTAGGTTGGACAAAACCAGCATTATTAAATGCAGAAAAAGAAATAACGATGAAATAAAATATGATGGATACCAGACTTTAATGAATGATTTCTTACATTTCGAGAGAATTCTGCATTTTTCTCGAAGATAGCTTCCTGCTGCGTCGTGTAGGAAGCCTTGAATTCAGCAGTTCTTGGCGCTGACTTGATTGGCCTTACTTTTTGCACAACAATTTTTTTCAGCACATAGTTATCGAACGAAATATTCGCCCATTCGCTAGAATCATCGCTAGGACCAGCGGTACTAGCGATTTCACCTCTGCAGTCTTCAACATCTTGATGCTTGAAATTTTCAATTTTATTATTACCTTTGAAACCACTGGAAATCACTTGCAAAGCTTCCTCTTTATCGTCCTCTGCGTCTTGTCGAACAAATTGACTTAACATAGCTCACACCTTCGCAATGCTGTTTTCCTTTGCGCACCTTAATGCGTCCAACTTGATAATTCCATTTTTAGATTTTGGCGAACCCATAAAGGATAGCCGCTTATTTAGTAACCGGCTGTAATGAAAGCTGAACGGCCTAAACTACCCACCTTCACGCAAAAAAGAATCGATCAAAACCTAATCATTTCTACACTAACAAAATAATTATTGGAGGGAACAAAACCTCATATCTGACGAGAAAAAGATCTGTGATAGCATTTTTCATTGGGTGGCATCTAGAAAAATTGTAGACTACATATTTTTATCATGTTCTATCATCCTCAAAAAACTTTCAAATTTTATCCATCCAAACAAAAGCAACATAAAAAAACCTTAACTTGATCGAGTCAACAAATTCTTTCTTTTAGAAAGTAAGTTCAAATAGTGCAATATTTTTAATAGTAAATGCAATTATGGAATTTGTAGGTAAAACTTTTGGAACATGCACTGTTCAAAGTAAAGTATGAAGGTAAGAACAATAAAATTGCAACATACAATGGCAAATGAATTCACTGGCAAGATCCCAGGTCATATCTTGATAAATACCTTTGTTTCAGGCATGTATAACTGAATGCATATGCAGAAAGTTTCAGTTAGGCAATAGATCCACAATTTTGAAAAAAATTACAAAATCAATTCACTGAAGTCATGAGTAAGTTTTTCAATTGCAGCAAACTGTCAGAACCAACAATACAGACTATACTTGTGACTCAAACGCTACAAAAGAAACTGGAAATGTAAGGCAGAAAGATGCATAGCTGCATATATTATTAGTTTGTTGCATGTGTTGCTGAGAATAAATCTTGACTACACAATTATGACTAACAATTTTCATGACAGTTGAATCTAAACCAAAATGAACAAAAAATAAATGAACATGACTAAAAAACATGGCATTATAATTAATTTCTAACAAGTACACCAGATCCGTGATCACTTGGCAGCTGAGGCATGTAGAAATGTCACGTGCACTATGCATGTCACCTGAAAGAATAAAATACCTGGAAATGAACATAGATATATTTTAATAACAAATTTGTATTCCAAAGAAAATTTCTTGAACTACTTGGGTGTTAAAATTGCTGTATCAAGTAAAGTCTGGAAGTTGATTATGCTTGGTTATTTGCTAATTACTGCTTATATTATACTGTTGTATATCAGGTGATCAGAATTGAGGCTTCCAATCATGCACAATAAGGTTTGTGAATTTTTGTGTCTTGGCTAGCAACATACTCATATATATATATCCTTCAACTTGTACTATCCAGTTTGTTGATGTGACTGTCAGTTGCATTCTATATTGGTAGATCCACTGTGTAACTTAACAATAAGTTTCTATTTTATGCATTATTTTTTTCTTGCTGTTTATGTTGGGGATCTCATGCAGTTGAATGGATGCCGTTGTTGACATGATGTGTACTTTTAAAACTAAAGAGTTTAATTCCTGATAGCTATCAATGTATCATATTTTTATAAAATTATCACAAATAGATTGTTTCTTAAAACTGCTCACTTGTCTTTCATTATAACTGATTTGCTTCTACATTTTTGTGTACACTGCAGCTCAGACAAAACTAGAAGCAAAGTTTTTTTTAGTCACAAGTTGTCTAGAATTTTGCATAACTTTTTGCTAGAATACTCTGCAATATTATTCTTGAATATACAAATGAACTGTACTGAAAAAATATTGTCAAGACTTGCAAAAGAAGGAAAAGGATTAAAGAAACAAGAACAGAACAAGGAAGATGGATAAGAGCAAGAAAGAAAACAAGAGAAATGATGGAATGTAAGTGTATTGACTTTATATGCATCTCAGTTAAGATATTTGTGTGTGTTTGTGTATGTTTCCACTAATGACAAGAAAATACAAAGATGAAATATAAAAGAGTAATTGATGACTAGCTTGAACTTGATGACTAGCCTCATTCCCATTGGTGGATTTGTGGAGAGTCATCAAGAATAAGAACAAAATCCCATTGGCTACTTTTGTGAAGAGTTATCAAAATATATGAAACAAAACATAAAGTATAGGATATTCTAGAACATGCGGATCTAAGGCATAATTGTAGTTCTAACACATACCTTCTTAATTGCTAGGATTGCTGCATCCAATAAAGGCTAAAATTGGTTAAATATAATTGTTTAAAATATGGCAAGTCATTGTTGAACTTCAACAATAATTATGGTGAATCATCATTTAATTTCAACTATGAAATAGACACTATGATTCATAATGGGAATCATTCATTTTATTAACGAGTTTGAAAAAGGTATTGATTAGATCATCTCATACTCTTAATGCTGGTATATGTAACACAATTGGTTTGATAAAAGAGATGTTATCTATTGGTCATAGTGATATTGGATGCTCATTAGTAGATGTAACAAAACCAGTATTTGTAGAAATGACGAAGCACAGCCAGGAGTTACTACACTAACAAATGTGTACTCTGATTTAAACTGATCAAACTAAGTATTTTTTTAAATAAATGAGTAATTTGAAAGCAATGAGCTACCTATTCTCTAGAGTGCTGCTATTATAAATGTAGCAGACAAGATGGTAACAAGAAGGACACAAAGACTATAGAAGCATGGTAACACCATACAAACATAATTTGCATTGCTGAGAATCAATAAGAAACACATTCAGTAACACTACAAACAGAGTCTCAATGCCAATCCATCTGGAGAGTCACAAAATGATGCAGCTAAATAATGGAATAACTTTTAAATGAGTAATTCCGTGAACTAACTTTTGTAAAATTAGTTCCTAAAAGCTGCAATATTTTTACAGAATAAATGTAAGCTTGATTCTGATGTATAAAGATGAAGTTACACTCATTATAGCATCTTGCCTATAGAAATGACTTGCATGAGATTTGTGCTCAACTTCTAACTTGTAGCCATGAGTTAATAATAAGCATGTCAAAGGACCTGACTATACTGATAGTAGCACTTGATTTTATATTGTGAGAAAGTTGAATTGATGAAATTGGCCACTTTTCTGGTTGTCAGAGGATGTTTATTTGCTCTGTGATAGAATACTAAGGAAAATACTCTTGAGAATTTGATTGCTTTTAGTAACTGGAAAATATAGAGCATTTTTTGAAGATGACAGAAACTGTACTGGCATTGGAGAAAGAGAAGCAAGGATAAAGAACACTGGTGCAAGTTTTATACTGAAAATGTTCACCTAATGAGTTAAGTTTATAAATTACTTAAATCCTGGCCAGTGGTCAATGCAGAGTAAACCAAAGTGAAGCAAAAATGCCCTTAGCTTTTCAAAACTTTTGATTTGACCAGTGTTAGAAATTATTTTTTTTAGCGGTTAATTCTATTTTCTGTAACTGCAGTAAATTTTTGCTGAAATACTTGTGATGCTGCAAGTGAATTGATTGCAGATGCCAGTAGGATTATATTTTTGTTGTGCTTATAAAGTTATCACTTCTATCAACACAATTAGTACGTGATAAATATATGCACATATGTCACAGTTTTTTGTGTTTTTGTTGTGCTTTGCATTTCTAACTATAAGTCTTTTTTATGTCCCAGAGGTTTTACTCGAAAGTTTTTGTGAACAAGCTGGTATTCTGAGTCTTATTTCAAACCCTTCTACTTTTGCCAGCAGAAAATCATTTTTTGGTTCTCACATTGCAATATTTTTCTCAGTAAAGAAACCAACTTTATGTTACAAAAGCACTTTTTAAACTAAATTATGTTGTATTTCTGTGAAAGTGAGCTTAAAAATACCAAAGTATGGTAGAGGTAGGTGATACTCTCAAGTCCTTATTCAGCCATATATATCGAATTACTAAAAGCTGTGTTCATATAAATAGTTTTAAACAAAGTTTTTAAGTTTGATAAATATATATGTGATGACATATTTGTCAGTAAGAAAGACTTTTGCATTATATCTGTTTGCTGATGCATATAAAAATTCCCTTCTAATATACACTCAGATATTTTTTAATGGCCAAACAGCAACATTAATATTATTGAGTTATATAGGAAACTGATTGCCAGCATAGAATCTTGATGGCTAGAGGCATATTATGCATTACTTGATAACTGCTGCTCTGAATGCTTCTTTTAATGTAGCAAAAATAGTAAGTGAAAGCATCTTGGAAGCTTATTCTGTTTAGTTTCAAGGAATCAGTACTACTATCGTTTTGTCTAAGTCTGAACTTTTGAATAAAAATCTATACAATCAAGTTGACAAAGGATTTGTGATCATCGCAGCTTTTCTACATTGATCTCAGCTTTGTTCAACATGAAAAGGTCACACTGAAGTTTTTTATCTTTTTATTTGATAAGAATAGTTTTTTATTTCCTCTATAATGGTTGCTTATCATTTGAGACATAAATCTGGCCTACTATTCTTAATAAATTTTTGCAAGCCACCCAAGTTGTGTTTGGCTTAAGCATTATAACAACTTGCTTGATTTGTTATAGGAGTGAAACTTTTTACTGATTTATATTATTTTTGTGTTCTGCTGCGGGTTGACCGAATATACTGCACCACTATCTAAGGGTCAATAATTTCCAGTTTCAGTCGGCAGGAAGAACCTTTCCATAGAATGATTCTTTATCAAAAACCATTTTTGACCCTTTTGACGCAGGGCGGATTTCTAGTCGTCCCAAGTGATGCACCATGCGGTTTCAATTTGATACATTTTCCTGGAAATTTCCATATATTTAAAAAATCTTTGAATGAATCGTGTCAAAGCATTGAAACACAATTTGCTAACGCAGCAATATAGGCCCTAGTATAAACTTTTAAGACATGGGTGTAAATTCCTCGGTAGATACTACCAGCGTTGCTCCTTTTAATGGTGGAAGCGCTGGTGCTTCCTTTGTTATACAAAGTCTTGATTTGTATATCCAGGCGTTGGTTGAATTTTACATTGCACTTTACGCTATACATTCTGCAGAAAACTATCCTGAGGAGCTTAGAGGTATACTATTGGTACCTTTGTTTGTTCAGAATACACTAAAGCTCATGTCAACTTAATTTGATTACTTATTCAAAATATTAGAATTCATGGACACTGAAATTTTATCTAATTTTACATTTGAAAATTGTTACGAATCTTTCAGGAATTCGAGATGAAATCTCTAAACACGCAATTCTGTACAAGACATTGCACCTCAAGGCTTTTGTTCAGTTAATTGATCAAATAATTAACGTCATGGAGTACTTTATCGGATTGGATTGCGAAGCTTTTAAGGAACATCTCAACAATATCCTGAGCGTGTCACAAATTTGCGAAGCTCGCACTTCTGTAATGGCGGCTATCCATAATCGTCTTGTTTGCAATATAGATGTTATTAAAGAGGAAGCTGGCGCACAAAGAATATTAGCGGAAGAAAGGTTCAAGTGAGTTCTTTTCAATATTTCTTTTACCTAAGGGTATTTGATGGCTTAGTAAATTCCTCTGTTCATACATTTAAGTAGAAAAGTTTTTGTGTATCTTTGCTATAGTGTAGCTAAACATGATAAAGAATAGTCATACGATAGAAGTATATTTTAAAGTATATAGTAAGATGTACTCCCAAAATCGAACTATGCATATTCACTAGCAGTTCGTTCTATGCAGTTCAATTACAAAACACTTTCATTTCTTACAATGATAATGTAAATGGTAAAAATTGGCAATTACTATGAATCTAAGGGTAAAGATGCGAACTATGAAAGAGCATACGTTTGAGCATTTCTTCACTTACATTCTGATAAAATTGAAGCAAATTATTTTACACTAAAAGATATACTTGAGCAAAAGTAGAGTATGTTGGCCTGATAATCAAATATTATTGAACCTTTTCATGATACTTTGTCATCAGGTCAGTTCATTGTAGCTATGGATAGTTTTATTGTTTACTACATGCCAATTGATTCACTTGCTTCATCTTTAACAGCGTTCAGTTAATGTGGGGTATTTTTACTGTTAATTACAGATATTGTACACTTCAGTAGTGCAGTGGATTTTCATAATTACCATTTGGATAACTAAAGTACAAAATGATACATTTATCTTGAACATCTCAGCCATTACAAGGATATCAATGATTCGGCTGAAAGCGAAAAAAGGAAACATTATAACGTGATAGCACAAGCTCTGAAGGACACTCAGGTCGCTAATGCTATTGCTGCTGGTGCTACTGCTTCTCCTTTAGTCATTATATCACCTGCAGTTGCTGTCGCTGGAGTCATTCGTGGTATAGCTAATAGGTTTAAGATATCTTCATTAGAGAAAAAAGTAAGTAATACTCTACAAATGAAACAGCACTATATAGACATTATAAAAATTAAATTTTTAGGAATAGCACACATGAATATAAAATTGGCATGAGTTTTCAGAAGGCATGGAACATGCAATCACATACTTTGTTGACTTTTTAGCTCATTATAATACCATTTTTGTTGAAAGGTATTATTGTAAAATAATTTCTATAAATCTAAATATGAAAATCTTATTCTAGACTATA
>JAULBW010002633.1:0-24143 GCA_032358265.1 Vaucheria bursata | reverse complement strand
AAACGTTCGAATGCTAATGTCGAACCCTTCTGCAAAGGAAATCGGAACCCCGACAGCTCCAGACTCATGTAAACAAAATATTTTGCATCGAATAAAAGATATTCAACATTTTCTTTGACTAAGATGTCGAACGTGAAGTACTAAAATTCCCGAGTTGAAAATATCTTTAATGACAGAAAATTCTCAAAAATCAACTTTTCGAAACAATTCCATTTTTCAGAATTTTTTGACTGACTTCTAGTCAGGGAGGAGCAGTGTCTACAGAGGGGACGCACCACCCAACAGAAAAATGTTTGTGGCATGGAAGCAACACTGCATGCGTTGCTTCAGGGTGATTGCTTGCTGCAATTGGCAATTCACATTGTAGTAAATGACTAGAAACTAATATGATGATATAGGATTATTATTGAAAGGAAAGATAAATAATCAGGTTGCATATATACAAGCCAGCAACATGCAAGTATAGAGGCTGATCATATTCCAACGCCTGGGAGAAGATTTGGGCAGTGCCGCCTTTTAAAACAGAAAAAGTGCCTCGCCACTCAATAAACCCAAGCCATAGACAATTTGTAAAAAAAGTTTGCATGACTTATTTGACTAACCCACTGTAAGGTCTAACCAACACTTGATGACCTTGCACGCAATAACTTTGAACCCACCACTTAATTATCGCACCATAGACACATGCTCAATATTTGTGAACATATTCAATTTACTAACAGTACTGATCTTGGAAATTTCTTTCAAGTGATTGGTAGTATGAAAGCCTAGTTCAAGTTTAGCATATTCAAATGAGAATTCCAGGAAAACAATAACCAACACATTAAGTGTGTAACTTCCTCAAACTATGGCCAGTTGATTGGCCTCAAGTTGATAAGAGGTGACCAGCTGCCTTGAATAAATGCATGCTCTTTAATTCTTGTAAGAGCATATCTGATTTTATACTCACCTGATGCCAGTTTGCTCCAACCAGTCTCAGGCACATGTTTTGAATTTGAACTTCTTGTTCGGGCTGTTTCAAAACTTTTTAAGCATAGAAAAATAAAATGCCACAGCAGCTTAAGCTGCCAAACATTCATTGTCATTATGTACATTTTGAGAAAAATTTTATGACTTTGTCAACAATAATAATCTTAAGTTATTCTTACTTTTGAAGAGAGAAGAACCATGCTTCTTGGAGAAATGGCACAAGGAATTCAAAGATGAAAATATTTTTATGAGTTAAGGAGGAAAAGTTCTTGGTAATAACCATTTTACAAGTATATCACTGTTTGCTTTTTTTGAAATATTTGGCTCACTCCAGTTCTAGGAGACAGTATTTTTGCAGGTGCTTTGCAGAGTATGAATTACAAATACTTAAGGAATTTTTTCATGTCTGTGCCTTTTGACAGTTTGTCTACTCATTATAAATTTGCCATGTTTGCAATATTACCAATCATACATAACTTTGAATGTTTTACATCATCAGATCTTTTTGTATTAAAGGATGTATGCAAATTCAAATTAGTAATATGTCAAAACCATCTCATGATTCTTCTGCAACCTTTTGTCCTTATACTTCTGAACTAATTTGTTTACCCTTTTTTGTCAGTACCTCTTGCTTTAGCCCTTGGCAGATGTTAATCCCTTCTTTTTATCTTTCTTTCTTCTGGTGTTTTTTATTTATGCAAAGACTCTTGTAAGCGGCAACTACAAGAAATCCATTCATTTTGTTTGGGTCTGTTTTGTCTTTCTTCTTTTCATTATACTTCTTGCTTTTCGTGTTTGCATTTTTAAAACTAGTACAGTTGAACCTTTTCAAGTTGATTAAACAAGCAATTTTGAGTGATAGTGCACTGCATGTTTAAAATTTAATAGGCCTGTAGAACATTATTTAATTTTCAGAAACTCATGGCTTTCTGACCTTAGTAAAAAGATAAATTGATTGCTACAAAGTTTCAATGCTACAGATACAAATATACATTTATGTGATTTTGCTGAGTATACAGTATTGTCTATTTGCATTAAACAGCATTAAAGATCAGAAAGACTTCCAACTGAACTTCACTTGAAATTTTTTGTTTAGCCTTAAAAATGGATAGCTTTTTTGTTTTCATTATACCTAATTTGTAAGGTATTACTTGTGTCTTTTTACAAGATGACCTCAAGATATTCTCACTGACTGGTCATGCTGATGCAAACCTGGCTGGTGGATACCTGTAGGTCTACAGGAGGATTTCTTTTCATAATGACTAAGAATCTTGTCACCTAGTAATAAGAAGTGCAGCAGACTGTTAACCACTCACTCACTGAATGCAAACTTGTTTATACTCAATAATACTGCTTGCAAAACTGTTTCTTATGTAATTGACCATGTGATTTTGGCTCTTCTCTGCTTACTCCCATAACACTATAAAGACAATACTGGCACCATCACATAAGAGGAAAATCACACGAGTTACCATGGCATTTAGCATTTTGATATTCATTACAAGTACATTTGTGTGTGCATCTCAAATAAGTCCAAAGTACTATAGCACATTTCTACAATTGATCATGTAGGTATACTAATGAAGACATTGCTAAAACAACTTATCCATTTTTCCTGTCCATATTATTTCTGTTGTTTAAGAGCATAGTCCAAGACTAGGACCAACTGCAATGAAAACCATCATATCTTACACCGTATTGACAGAGGAATATAACAAGATTATCTTCATGGATCTCTTTCTACTGCTCTGACTACCAGTCTCTCATAGATTGTTGTGTAGCACAGAGAAATATGTTAGGAACTGATTGGGTACAGTCACACTTGATCAATTATTACTAAGAGCTGCATATTATGTATGTGTAATATCAGTCTGGGTTGATCGGATTTGTTTGGTTTAAGACTCGAAGTCTTATTGTAGATTTGTGTTTCAACTTCAGTAGCAGAAGCACCATAATAATACTGTGCGTTTGTTACTTATTTTTTCCTTTCACTTAATTTATTCATTCCTTTTTCTATTATTTTTGGTTCAACCAAGAGACCAGCATCAACTTTCAATCCTTGTTTCCAATTTGTTTGGCTTTATTTCAAAACTTTATCCTTTGCATAATTATTACAAGATGTCAGGAACTATAGTGACTTTTCAATTTTTTGTTCAAGATTGTGATTTGTTTTCCGTTATTTACTTAATATTCTGTACACTTTAATCCTAACTAATATATTTGGTTCATGCATTCACCAACTATAGTGTTTTGTAACAGTATTTATCACTTTGTTATCAATGCATTTCACAACAAAGTTCTAGATTCTGTGCTAGATTTTCTTTCTTACAAACCAAGACAGGATGCAAATCAACAACACAAGACGGTTTTACCAGCAAACTTACCTGTACTGCTGAAAGTGATTGTATTTCAGTAATGGACAAACAGACAAATACTGACTAGCAGGTACTGTTTACCCGTTATTGTGAATTAACTTGCTTAGGGGTCAATTCTATTTTTATAGCTGCAGTGAGTTATCATAGAAGTATTTATAACGTTTCAAGTAAATTGGCTGCACAGATGCCAGTAAGGTCATATATTTTGTGTTGATAAAGTTAGCTCATTTTTATCAACACAATTAGTATGTGATAAATATACGTTTTTGTTGCAATTTCTTGTTTTGCTGTATTTCACGTTTCTGACACCCGTCATCACAATTGCTAAAAAAAGCACTCAACTTTTTTCATGTAGTTACCAGAAACTATTCTAAGAATTACAGCAAATATGGAACCGACTACTGCAGTTATAGAAAAAAAAGTCCTAACATTTCGGCATACCAACATCAGTAGAATTTAGTAGAGATTTCATACATGGTGTAAATGAACTTTTATCTTTATCACACTCTAACTTCAAGATCTATTTGAGTTCATTGCATGTTTTGTGATCACTTTCTATTTGTTTCCTTGAACGATTGTCTCTGCAGTGTTGCCCTCTATAGCGTGATTTGTATTTAGTCACTTTTTTAGATTAATTTGTTTGCAAACTTTTTTCCTCTCTTAGTTCGTTTTTTTTGCTTTGCTATTGTTTTTTATCGTTTTGTTGCAATTGTAGTTTTGTAACATTCTTTTTTGCCTTTTAATATCCTCATCAAGTGTTTCATGCATTCATATTTTTATCAAAAATATAAATTTGGATTACAAAAACTGAATGCAGTATTCAAGTATTGTGGAAAACAGCGCTTGATAGAAAAATTGAGTTTAATTGAGAGCATACACCAAATACTCTGTGATGAGCTACTGAATATTCAAGGCTCTCAATTACTTGTTGTGTAATGCTGTCAGCTACTAATAAATTAATCGACAACCAAGATTAACATTTTTCGAAACTGCCAACTAATTGAATGTAGACACAACTTTACTTTATTTCCATGAACATAGCAGAAGTACTTAGTCTTGACGTATCTCTTTTGCTACACCTGAATACATTAGAAACTGATACTTTAATTATTGGATTACATAAGAGTATATTTATTAAGCAACAGATACAACATGCAAGTATGATATTCCCTTGTAAATAATATCTCATTAAAAATTGCTCTTAATGATATTAACCTCATGCATTTGAGGTTGCTTGAAAACTATTATATAGCAAATATTATAAGTGCAAATCCGACTGTTTTAGTCTGTTACCTATGAAACAAAGTCAAATTGGGTACTTTAAATCCCAAACCTTGCTTATTGCTGAACTTCTAATAGGACTACATGACATGAGGTGACATGCAGAATAACACTGTGCGATATACTTTTTTATATATAATAAAATAATTTTTTTAGAATAACAAAGCATTGATATTTTAGGACACGTATTCCTGAGTTAGGCACATAATTTTTATAAACTTGTTGAGTTCTAAAGCAAAGAAAGTGTGAACTAATACAAACAACAAGTGGAATTATTAAAAATTAGCATTGGGATTGAACATAAAAATATGCAACTTCACAAGATTTGAAATTTTCACTAGAAATCTGCATGCAAGATTTATAAACCTAAATCATTATTTTAAGGGAGAGTTTTTTTTTAAATATTTGACTGGTTTACTCTCCACTTAATTGCGAATAGTCAGAACATTCTGCATTTTATAGCAACATTACAAATGTAATTAAATATGATAAACTGAATGTCAAAGCACTGAAGAGGCACTCAAATATGAACTTAGTGCCTGAATATATGTTTCTACTGGCACTAAAAACCCATCGATTGGCAAAATTGTATGTTCTAAATAGTTTTTAGCAAGAATTACTTGAGAAATATACCTAATGCAAAATAGTATTACAGTACTGTAGTGCAGCACTTTCTTGATAAACTTTCACCTACTTTTGCACAGTGAGAATTGAGACCGAGCTGCTGTGCTCGATGATAATTTTTCCTCGGGATTACTCAACTTGCGCAAGACTCTATCTACTTTTAGGTGTGTACTCTCAGAGCAATTTTAAGACAAGCAAGTTTACATAGGAAGAAGGGTTTAAGTCTACATAGCCAACGTATTCTGCCACAGACATAGACAAAATCCCAAATATCAAAATTAGTGTCTGGCTCTAACGTGTAACTTAAATCAATTGGGTTCTGTAGCTCATTAGAGCCATATAAGGAATGTACAGGAAAACATATGCCAGTAGTGTAACATATGGACTAAAAGAAAATAGTCATAGGTACATGGCAATTTTGTCGTTAGAATATATTCTTTTCCAATTCTAATTATCTATCTAACAAGTCAATGCAGGGCCTAAAATACCTCTAAACAAAGTAAATAATGTTCAAAATATACGTGTACTAAAACTCAAAAAAGGTAAAATAAATTAATAACGCATTGCTGACATACCATGTCCTTCCAATCCAATAAAATGGATTAATTTAAATATATCGATATTATCCTATCAAATAGTTCATATTTATAAATGAAAAGTATGAATGATACCAAGTACATACCTGTGATCTATATTGCTGTAATTGTAAAAAGTTGAGCATTATCACTTTGCTAATGTATTTTGTAAATAAAAAATTAAGTCAACAACAACTGCCACCACTGCTGCCACTGCAGTTGTTAGCACCAAGTCCACTTCCAGTATCGACACCACCCATAATGCCAACATTGCATCACCACAGCCACTACTAATGCCACCCCATCAATAGGCACCACTATCTCCCAACTTTAATCTCAGTGCCACCTCCTAATGTCTGTACCAACAGCAATATATGAACTGTCAACACTTCCTTCTGAATAGTCGCTATAACCGTGAATGATGTGAAAAGGATAAACGTTGTTGCCTAAAGTTTTCATTTCGTTCACTATGAAAAAAATTTATTTTTATTTGTATAAGTTTATGAAAAAACAGAATCATTGAATACTTGTAACTGTAACCACATTTATATTGTAGTTGTAATACTGTGCATATTGTCTAAAAACACTTGAGCGTAGATTAGACTCCAATGATGCTGCTTGAAAAAAATCTTTTCAAAGCAGAATTCTACTAAGCTCTGGCTACTCCAAAAATACTGCATTTATTCCTCTCTATGCTCTCTATCTTTCAAGGCTATTAGCATTACAGTGATGCGAGAGTGATAGAATCTATTTTACAAAATAATAAATGTGATGTTATCATTATTCTTGAGCTAATAGCACTGATTTGAAGGTGATATATGAATATGCCTGATTATACATGAGAAAAAATGATCAATATAACTGATCAATTTGTCATAGGTAGTAAGATTAAAGTCTAACTAATGATATTTTATCAAGATACATCATAACAGCAAAAATATAGTAAAATATCATCAAATAAAGTGAAGCGGAGATTGCTATGCGTTTTGGTATAAAATATGTAGATGTATACACATAATCTCCAACTTTTTTCACAGGTAAAAATGGAACATTTTGATTACCTTCTCTATGGAACAGTATTTTTTATAGATACAACTACACTTTTCTACAGTACTTGTGAAAACTTCAAGTTTTTGCCCAAACAAAATCAGTAAACAATAGCAAGATAATTGTTACCATCATATCTAGAATGGGCAGTTGCACTTATGTTTCTTGCATTAAATGAAACCAAGCATGTCCTGACAGTCAATGAAGTGCCAACTAGCTCTCCTATTACATTTAGTATGTGCATCACAATCAGTGTATATATGCTGGTTAAGGTAATTCAATAATTAAATTGAGTTCAAATTACATAATATAAACTTCAAGTGATAATGAGTTGTGTACCTGAAATGCTGCCTAGAGTATAACTTATATGTGTGATATCATTGAACGGATTATAAGTAGCAATAGCTACTGCAATTGGTAAATCTCCAACAATCCCAGTTTCAACTTCATCAAGGGGAGCACATTCTGACACAGCCTTGCACACAATCAAACTTGCCTCTTTGCGCTAAAAAATATTGTTTAATTACTAAAATATCATGATAAGCGAAACACATAAAAAATATTTTGTGTTCTAATATCATTTATTCACTTAATTCATTATTTATCAATTTTATTCTGATTGGCTAAATTTAAAGTTACTCAAACAGTACAAGAAGATTACTGGTATGAAAAATCAATGACTTGACTCGAATAAATTGCAGTAAAGTAATATTAACTGAAATATTATTTCCAAGAGTTATCAAGGGCAACAACTAATATTGAAAAATCAATTTTGTGATTAAGATGATTATTATTTCAATATGCAAAGGAGAAAGTTTCAGAAGCCATTGAGAATAGCTCAAATCCATCATAAAATGCATGCACCAACGCAATATTCATAATTGTACTTTGATTCACTTTAAATAGTGACTGTTCAATGAATATTTCAAAATCTTCATATCATTGCACTGAAAAATATAAAAGACATATTAAACAAGTTAATTAATTAATTCATATCATAACTTGTGTAAGGAAGGCAGCTGTTTACTTACAATTAAGATGAGTCTGTTCTAGTGAAGCTCATTCGAAGAATGAAGAGCTCTATCCAATTTTAACATCCCCTGTAGTTTTGGAAAAGAATAGGTCCCTTATATCATTTAAAAATAGCACACATTAAGGTCTTCAATTATATTTGTCACATGCTAGTGAGCAAAACTATTTAAAATAAAGAATTCACAAAATTATATGGTTCTGAATCAAGCGTGAACTTACCGTACTTGAGATTTCAAAGTAAGAAAAAACGAATAAAGCTAACCCAAGAATTAACGGAATAATTCCAAGTACTGGAGGCGAAGTGGAAGCAACCATGAAGATAGAAAGTCCTAGGCAACCAGCTGATATAAAGGTAGCGATTAGCACACTGGGCTCAAATGATAAATCATTCAACGATTCATTGAGAAAGTCTAGCATTTCTAAGAATTCAGATTCTGTCACGACCTGTGTGATAATTCAACAATTGGTGGGACGCGACGTAGAAGTACAGGCTATTTTTGAAGGAGATTCAGTTACCGCACCAGAGTGATATCCGAAGCACAAAAACGTTCAAATCCTATTACCGAGTCTTGCTGCATAGGATATCGAAAACCCTGCAGTACCAAGCTCATAAGGACAGAACATTTACCTAAAATTATGCAGAAGGTACTAAATAATTGAATTTTTAGCCAGACACACTGCAAATCAATAATCATGATTTTTCTTAAAAGCGATGGAAAATTCACAAAAAAATATTCTGGCAATTTTATGGCATTTTTTTGTTTTGACCTTTATTCTTACGAACAGTCTAAGCGGTCAAAGTTGTCAACAGCCATTGACAGATCAGTGAAATTATGGCTGCCAACTTTCCACTTACTATCATGTGCCGTGTCAGCGACAGTAAGTGCCAAAATAAGCAAGCTAGAAAAGCTTTTGGAGAGAGGACACAAAGATTCTAACATTAGGATATTATAGGCAAATGCAAAGGGACTCAGGACACCCTAGAGACAATAACTACACATTTTCTCGATCGACTTTGATATATTAGCAACCAATAGTGACAAATTGTAAATTAACTTTTAATAACTTTGTGTTCAACCATGAAAAGTTGGTGCTTGACTTTTACAGACTAATGTCATTCAAAGTTTTTGATTTTGTAAGCAAAGATATCAGTTAGTAAATGTCAAATAACTATGTTGTGACTGATTACTGTTATGAATGTACCAAGCAAGAAGAACACAATGACTATACAAGCATGGTAACATTATACAATCATAATTTGTATTGCTGAGAGTGAATTAGAAACACACTCAGCAACACAACAAGCAAAGTCTCAACGTCAATCCATCTGGAGAGTCACAAAATGATGCAGCTAAAATGAAATAACTCTTAAAAGAGCAATTCCCTTAAGAACAAATTGTTGTAAACAAATTGGTTCCTAACAATTGCAAAATTGTTAAGGTTGGAAGCCAAATTGCCATGATCATCAACAAATATGGCATAAAAAATTGCAGATTTAAAAAGATTGGTTAAATACTATCCACAAAAAGTTTTAAAATGTCAAAACTACTATGTTAAGATTAAAAAGTGGCACAGTACTCCCCACTATTTCATTCTAAAAAGATTCAAGAGTTGTTACTACATAAGCATTGAACTACAATGTTTCTGTTCAAATACTGCTAGCTAAAATTAGTTCTATACTAGGTAATTATGCCAATTGAAATAATATTCAGTCTAGTATTTTGGCTTTTATTCGACAAAGCAGGTACAGAACAATTTTCAAGAAGAATATGTTGATGTATGATTGCTACTTCAACCAATAATATCATTCTGTCATTCCTATATTTTCTCTGTTGTCTCTTTCTCTATGTGCACTTTACAACACTAATCTTAACAGAATTGCATGAGTTTTAAGATTACTGCATTAAGTAACATTTACAAGTTGATCATGCAAGTTAAAGTTCGTAAGTTATTGTGTCTTGGCCAACTGTTAGAACTACAATGTCAGGATCTGATCTGTTTTGCCGTGGTCTGTTATGGAACTGTGATTGTGTTGACAAGATTCATTCTTGGCAACATATGAATAGGGATTAATACATTATAGGCTGTGTGTGCTTTCTTTGGATTTTTGGTTGTGCTTATTATTGGTTATATGCATAGTCTTTAATCAAGTGATTTCTAACAACCTAATACTGTGAAGAATTGCACTTAAAGAAACGGGTAAATTATTGGTAAGAGAATTGTAGAAAAGAATTTAAAGTATAAATTTATGGATTATGATTTGCAATCATAAAGGACAAATGTACTAAGAGTAGTTCAAATCATGTAAAATACTATATTATTTTACTATTGAGTATAAAAATGTTATAAAGTGAATTTAAGTGCCAACGTAAACTGTATAAAATACTCACCATTCTATCAATCAGCACAAACTTTTATAAAAATTTCATCTGATGATGGTAACTGTATCCAAGTCTATTTGTATGGTTGTGCAGATGAACATAGAAGTTTTGCTATTATCCTTATTTTTAAATATAAATATTATGCATTGCGTTGTGAGTTGGTTGGACATTTTCATTTAATTTTGACAATATATTAAGTATTAAAACAATTTAATGTTTCTATAACTACATGCAGCATCAAAATATTTTGGCATAAGATAAATATTAATATCAATATAGGTTACCAAATTCATGCAAGCTAAACAAAAAACAATTAAAATGAAATTGTCAATTAACAGGTATAAAAATATACAGAAATACAAGAAAAGAGCATTTTATTAATAATTGAAAAATATCTGAAATGCGTACTAAAACTTCCATTGTACCTCATACAACTTTCAAGTACCAGCATTTTTCCATGGGGGATTTAATAAAAGTTTCATATCCAAATAAACTCTTGGTATCTTCTATGTGCTAAAGATAACTAAGATATGATAGCATAAAACAAAAATATTAGCAGTAATTTTTACTTCCAAATACATTAGATATCATTATGCCCTAAGTCAGACAAGCATAAAATTAAGAAATTAAAAAGTAGAAAATCAACACAAAATTCCTTGGGTAAAATATGAAGGTTTGAACTAACTTCAGATACAATTTGTATGAAAAAATGTGTAAAAATGAATATGCAAGCAACTTTAATGCAAGGTAGACTGTAGCACATTAAGTTGAAGTTACTGACAATATCCTACCAAAACATGCAACATTTGGTAACTTTCTTGCACCACTTAACTGCATCATGACAAAATTGATGCATTATTCATTTTTTTGTCAATATTATATGGAATAGGTACAAGCACATTTCTAAAATCTAATACTTATATTAATGTTAAAAAAAAGTGATGGGTTACTTAGACAATATCTGCTATAAGTATAGTCATTTCATCATAGTCAGTGCTTACGTAGAGTTACATTATTGACGCATACAGTAAAAAATCAAGCTAGCAAATGTAATGAAATAGATAGTACTGATATGTAAACTATCTTTTGGAACTCAAAAAGTTTTCAATTCAACTAAAGTCTAATTGATACTAAGACTGCAGCAGTCAATGAGTACCATAATACCGTTGTTGCTGCATAGTAGTTTCTTTAAGAAACAATGGACCCCACTTGTAGTCTATTGCTGATTGCAGCACTGTTGCCTTAATAATCTGATAAATTGACTTTTGTCTTGAAGCTTTTGTATTTGGCAGTTTTTATAAAAGTCCTGTACACTTGGTAATTATGGCAAAAGTGGGTTTTGAAAGCTGAAATTTAAGCTAATACCAAAAAAATATGTTGCAGTATCTAGCATATCTATGTCAAAATATGATGCAAATTAACCTCCTTTCATGAGAACTGTTCAATAGAGATCTAGGAATTTGAGTAGGAAAAATCAGTAAAAACTATTTATTTTAACCACCCTTTTTGAGGAAGTGTTAGATATTTTTGAAAACTCTGTAAGCATCCCTTGACTTAAAAATGACTTTTTTATACAAAGGTATCATATGTCTATGGCACAATCATACTATTTATAAGCTTGCATCAGTCAGGAAATCTATTGCTTGTACTGTTCAAAAACCACAGTTTGACTCATTTTACGCAATTTATATATGTTTATCTAAATTATCAAAATTGCCACAGATCTAAAATTGTAACCTTTTTGGCAATTTCTCCACCACTCAAATTGTTCTCGTGAAATATATTTTATGCAGCCCTTGAGGTTACCCTCATGTAGCCTACATAAGCTGTTTCAAACTTCATCTCCATCTCTCTTCTAATTCATTGCAATAGGCACTTTCATACAAGTTATTTTGGTGGCATTGCTAGGTTAAGTTGTTTTTTACCTCTCACCTTTGATTGTATTAATGGAACTGTTTGTTTTGAACATGATATTTGCTTTTTTCTTCCAAGTACTTTTATTGCATGATGTTGGTTCAGCGTCATGTTCCTCTGATCTTATCTACTGCAAGGTATTCATTTCAGTATCAAGGCCCTTTTTATTGGAATAAGATTACCACAAGATATGAATGAGCACATATTAGATTTTTTTTACATGTGATGGTTTTGCAATGTCTAGAAAGAAGTCAAGTCAAATGTCACCAAATAATTAAGATGTAATTATACTATTAAAAAAAAGTACTCAAATATTAGATTGTATTTTAAGGTTGAATAACCATGAACATTTGACATGTCAGTTTTTCTTCAATTGACCTCTGTACATGGAAGCTGAATGACATGAAGGCTTAAGTACTGGTGCTAGCATAAATGAAGTTTGGCATCCAATAGGTTTTGGAGTAGATCTTTCTTGTTTAGCAAGTTTTGCTGTTGATTTTGTGAAATGTTTTTTTGGAATATATCCTTCACTACTTTTGACTCTCAAACTATAGAGGAATATCTACATGCAATTTATGTTGAAAAAATGCATGATTTGATTTATAAAATGCATTTAAATTGAGTTATAACTTATCAAACAGAAATGACTTGCCTCTAAATAATTTATAATTTGTATCACATTATAGCAGTACTTCTCTATTCCAATTTTATTTTAGTTTTTGTGCATATCAAATATTTATTGATCCCAAGCTTTTTATAGCAGACAAATTTCACTTTGACATTTTTTGCACTGAATGGACATATTTTATTCAGCATATTAAAATTAAGTATATAGCATGTTGTATTATAACTAACATCAGCAAAATAAATACTTATGGTGTATCAAGTGTACTTTGATGAAGTAGTAGAGTCTGTTTTTTTGTTATGTATTGATTTTTTTACTTGCACTGTAATTGGCTTCCAAGCAAAGTAAAAAAGATTTATAGAGTGTAAAAAGACATAATAAAAATGACATCTGCTATTAAGGCATTGTCAAATCTTCTATATTTATTTAATCAACTGAAGATAAAGACAATAGTAAAATTTTATTTCACATGCTGCAATATGGATAAGCATAACTAGTTTTTTCAAAATGATGGCAATTTTCAACAAGCAATTTGCTAGAATGATGTCAACAAATCCTCACATGCCAAGCTACCATAAAAGCAATGAAGGATCTTCACATACCATGAGAGATATTGTGCTTGTTGGAAGTATGAAGTACAACAAAGTACAAGAAACTCTGACAGAAATATGTGTATTTATCATGCACTAATTGTGTTGATAGAAGTGAACTAACTTTATCAACACAAAAACTATATAATCCTACTGGCATCTGTGCAGCCAATTTACTTAGAATGTCATAAACGTAAACTGACCGCAGCAATAAAAATAGAATTGATCCCCAAGGGAGTTAATTCCTAACAGTTCTCTGCAGAAAGCTTGTATGTTAGTGTCAAAACCTCTACTGCTATTAAATGATTTTTCATTTCAGATTATAATCAATCATCTGCCTATGTTCAAATTATATTTCAGATTCAAATCTACAACTTTGTTTTCTGAAAATTTTGGCAAATCAGACATTTCCTTAAATACAATGTATAGTAATGTTATTTGTCACTTTTAAACTATTTCAGAAAGTGATGTCAACACAATTTTTGTTTGAACACACTGTTGAGGTTAAAAACTGAAGAAAGAAGAAGGAAAATTGCAATACGATGATTACAGCAAAAAATGAGGATGAGGTGACCAAGTAAACAAGGCAATGAATACAACAGGTAAGATAAATTAAAAGTTTTATATACCTTAAAAAAGTGGAAGAGAGGACCTAATCTACAGAGATGGCAATACTTCTGATAGGTAGGAGCACAATATGGAAAGAAGATCAAAGGGTAAAAAGCAGAACTAATTTTTATAATTGTATTTCTAAAAAGGCAATTAAACTTTAAATAACTCTGGCAAAAGTGATTCAAATATGAAAAAGCATCATAAGATGCAAGGAAGTGGATTTAGAAATTTTTCTTATACATGGTTGGCTCAATACCATATATTTGCAAAAGGACCTAAATTATTGTTAGGAATTAACTTGTTAACAGTTAATTCATGTTATAGCTGTGGAGTTCTATGTTACAACGAGTCATCTTTTTGCATATTAAGTTTATGGCAAGTCACTACTGGTGACAGGCTAAGTTTAAGATTTGTGTGTTACTGTGAAGTTTGTTCACTTCCAGCAACACAATTTATGTTGTGTAAATACATCTTGATTTTATACTGAGTCTTGCTGTATATACATTTATAACAATTATTGGATTTGAAATGTGGATTTGAAACTATAGAATGAAAAATGAAATGCAAAAATATAATTTAAATATAACATATAACGGATCATAATATTAAAAGAAAATAGAAACCGTAATAAATAAACATCTTGCCACTGATCAGCGGAGTTTAATGAAGATTACATACAAGTAGAGAGTACTCAATATTTAACCTCTTTTGTTTCTCTGCCAACTTCCAGTCACAACTTTCCATATTATGTAGAATTGACACAGTCTTTGCAGCATTGCACTTTCTGGCATGACAATGTGAGCCTTTTTCCTTTCTTGTTTGCTTTGAAATATATTTGTTACATTTATCTTCTATCTTCTTGCTTTGATTTTGGCCTTTACTTTCTCTGCCTTATGCTGCAATCCTAGAGCTTTTTTATTCTTATGCGTAACTGCTGCCAAACTGCATTCTATTAGAACTCAATCGGAAGCAAAAAATTAACAAACATCCAGAATGCACATTAAAATTTCACCTCAAGACTTTTACATCTTTTCATATATAAAATTTCCGTATTAGTAAAACAAACTTTTAGGAACTAAACTCTATTAAGGGCTAGTTCTTATTCTATGTAGCTGCAGTATAAATTATTCATGTTTTTATTTTGATTTCAGTTCCTGTTTGGATTCTTGAGCAAATTTATAGCTATGATAATATTTGAATGCATCGGGATTTGAACCCAAAACCTTAGTGTTATTAGTTGATTTTTGCACTGTTGAACCATTAACTCCCAGGAAGAGGGGGCTGTAGGGGTCCAAGTATCTGGGGACAGTGCA
Source organism: Vaucheria bursata (assembly GCA_032358265.1). NCBI lineage: Eukaryota > Xanthophyceae > Vaucheriales > Vaucheriaceae > Vaucheria > Vaucheria bursata. Next base: position 8,805 of record JAULBW010002633.1, on the reverse strand, counting down.
GATATCGGGACAGTTCCAAGATAGTTCAACGAACTGAATTCTGTTCTTCATGCTGCTAAGTTTTGTGTGCTGCAAAAGTTATCTTACTTTCAGCAACACATTTAGGTTAATATCAAATGCTATCTCTGTTCCTGTGTTATTTGTTGTGTTGGTATTTTCCTAACACAAACTACTTCTCAAGTCACTTTTTTCTTGAATGCATTTTTGTTTTTTTATCAAGTATATCACTTGTTCTCACTAGAGCTTATGAATATAAAATTGAGGATCATAAACAAACTTGGTATGATAATGATGTTGCATGGGTACCTTTGCAGCATAAACTTGAAAATTAATGAACTAAAAAGCTTGACTTGGTAATCAATTTTCTATTTTATATCAAATAAATCAACCAATCTGTATTGATGAATTATTTAGATATTGGCGTATTCTACCCTCTTTTCTCACCTGTCTTTTATTGAATACTGTTTTTCTTTAAAGTCTAAAAAATTTATATATAAAATAATAATAGTACTATAGTTATTATTCCTGGCATAAAGGATTAATTAGTTATACAAGTCACACTCACTCATAGCAGTACTCTGTTTAACACTTTCTTGTGGCCTATAAATTTTTTTACCATCCATATCTTGATTTTTAGTGTCTTTATGAATTATATTTTGCTCTGCCTGAGTTTTTTGCTATAAAGTCACACATCTAGAATCTGCATGCAGTATCTATTTATTTGGTCAATCAATCTGATACATCATACTAATGTTAGAGATAATGTCATCAGCAGAAATAGATCTATTATTGTAATTATTTAAACTAGGATATTGCCATAAAAATAATGACTTTAATGTTGCAGATGCTTCATATAAGCACTTTTTAAAGCTTATTGAATGCTCTTGAACTCATTTGATCTTACGAAGCAAAGTGCTATGAATGTAAATTACAAAACTTTCAAGTTTGATGCATATTTATTTGGCCAAGTGCAATTTTATTTTAAGTTTCGTATTTTACATGTATATTTTAAAAAGTTAATGCATGAAAATAGCTTCTATGTAAATTTACATAATGCGATCACACTTATTAAGATGGATGAAATAAGTTAGGGGTGCCAGAATATTACACTATCACACTTTTTTATTTGATACCTAGCCAATTGACCAGTAACAAGGTCATGTTGATTTCTAAAATTCCACGAGTTTATTAAAATAGTAAACTCATAAAAAAACACTTGCTTTATTACATTGCATGATCTTATTTTGCTTTCTTGCAGTTCTAGTAAACTCAATGAATCTTAATAAAAATCAAATCCACAGAGAATATGTTAGTATGATTAAGAAACGATTGTTCTATACATAGCAATATTAATGCTTTACTTCTTAGCTGGCAAATACACCCCTCCAGCACGACTGTGCCATTTCGGCTCAGGCGGCATATAATTTGGATCTCTCCTTCTAAGAAAAAAGTGTTGGTAAAATGAATTTAAATTCTCTAGATATTAAACTTTTTAAAAATCAAAAGATAACAGTTATGTCGTTTCATTTCACTAACCTTAATGTAGATATCTCTGCTGCGCCATCGTATAAGTCGTGCCCCCACTGGTTTCCAGCCGGCGAAGCATTCAATGATTGGCCTACATAAAAAGAAAAATCAACACCAAAATTTATAAGTTATACAAATATTTGAATTTTAGCCAGTTTTATGAAAGTCTACAAAATGATTTCAGATTCATTATAACAAAAAGAATAAAAACACCAAGATATATCACTCAATTTCAACTTAATATTGTACAGCAATGCCAAAAGATGAGTAAAACTTTACCTAGTTGTAAAATCCAAAATTAGCAAATAAGAAGTCAGATGGAAGCAAAAATAGTTTTTCTTGAACAGTGACATTCCAAGTAGATATTCACATGCATACCTGAAATACTACTTGATGAAATACTTTTTTTTCTTCTGTGGATCAACTTTTTGCTATCTTTGAAACTCCGTTCGCTAAAAAACACATAAGCATAATAAATTAATCATTTTTCAACTGTTTTCACAGAAGGTATATATTTTCACTCTTCCGTCCTATTAGCTTCTCAGTAGATTGATGTAAAAAAAATTTCATAGATACATCATGAAATTATTACGTCATCAAACTTCAGTTACTCAAGAAGGCAAAAAGATTATGAATTCATCAGATTTTTTTACGGCTCTGAAATAAGCGGTAAATTTCTACATTTCCTCCGTATAAAGAACAATCGTTCAAATTTCAATAAACTCATTTTCTTTCTACTTAAAAATGACATCCGTGGATAAATTCAGGCCCCTAACAAATCTTGTCAGTTTGTTAATAATACTAAACGAAGTATTGCTATTTTTATTTACTATATGCATATATTAATAAATTCAAAATGTATGGGACATTAATTCAATTATATTTTTAGATAATTTAGTAACGATAGAAAATAGGCTAAATACCGAGAACTCGAACAACTTTCTAGCCGATCATATTTGAATTCATTTGAACAGCTCCTACGCCTTCCGTCATCATGACACTTGGCTCGACCTCGGCCCTGCATGTAAACTGCATTTGAGGCAAGGACCAAACTGATATGATTGATTGATTTCATTGCCATACACGATCAATCAAATTATATTTATTAGTAAGAAAATTTCTTGAACACAGACTGATACAGTTCACGAATCGAATGATTTTTGAGTAACTGGATGCATGACATATACAGCAAAAGTGATATGATTACAAATTTAGATGCACCTACAAAAAAAGAACATTTTCCAGCAAATCAACCAGTATGTACTTTTTCAATAGTGGTTTTCCATAACAGTGATAAATTACATGTATGAAGAGACTAACTGCATTAAAAATTAAAGTGAAACTGTTTAAATGATAATGTTGGTATTGATATACGTCGTAATATAACAACCAAAGAAGCGATATATTGGATGTTTAAGCAATGATCAAAGCCCTAAGTTACATCTGAGAAAAATCGATACAGTAAACACAATGACTAAGAATATAGAGACTTTTCATTACATTAAGCTTCAGAGCGAAGACGCACCACAACACAATATCCACTCAAACTTAATCTATTGGGGACCCAATTTGGGGCACATTTGAATAAAAGAAAATTGGGTAAAATAAAATGTAAAATGAAGTGCAAAGTACTTCGAAAAAGAATATTACAAATTTTTTCAACCATGGTTCTAAACTTAATACATGAAAATAGCTAACAATGGCTATCCAATTAACGTCAGATTGAATATACACACAGACCTGTTAGATCTGAACTAACCGAATCAAATAATGCTATATCACTATTTGCATGTGGATATTAATGAGTGAATTAAAAAAAATTTTGACCAGCAAATTTTGTTGAAAAATAAAGAAGATATGAGTTCCACGGTAAAAAATTCAAATTATTGGTGAGTCAGAATGTGCATTTATTCGAATTCTGGCACTGCATCAGACATTCCAGATCAAATAAAGCTCTATATTTTATGAATAGATGGAATTATTTGATACTTATTTCTTAAAAGTTACGGTACGCAAAAAAATCATGTTCAATAATTTTCTTACTTAGTTTTTGACCGTTGTGAATTCTTCATAACTTTCGAAAACACAAAATTCATGCAGCAAAATTATTTATAAGGATTACCTTCACCCTGCTAGCTTTACTCTCTATTCTCTCTTTAGAGTTTCCATACTTTGAATTTTGTCTTCCTCTATGAGCATTTCGCTGAACCGATCGAGATCGACTACATGTACAAAGCACGCAAAGCTTTTAGTCAACTTTCAGCAAAATTTTCAAGTATTTATCATCTTATAATCTACCCAAAAATTAAATATTTTCTTATAGCTTAAAAAAAGTTGTTTGAAATCAAATGACAACATTCTTATACTTCAAATGTCTACAGATATATAAATTAAAAATATGTATGCTTAAAGATAAGTATATAGCATGGTAATTCCAAAACTTAGCTTTGATGCCAATGCTTTTTATTTCAAAGAGTCATCATCCTGAGATACCATAAAAAATTTTAAATCTCCAAGCTCTAAAAGTATTACAGTAATGGCAAAATTATTGAAAATTCAGGCTTTTTGGTTAAGCAATGTTTCCGCCAAAAAATATTAGATTCCACTATTAACAATACAGAACCTTCACATATAACCGAAGAGTACTATTATTTGACAAATTTTATTTTAAGTATTTGTCTATGAGACAATAACTATCTTACAATTTAACGCATAAAAGTTGTCCATATTATAATAAGAAAGTGGGAGTAAACTGTTGATTCAGAGTAAATTCGATTGAAAAAATGAAAGCTACGATTTATAGGGTATCGATGATGTGGCAACATGAAAACTTTGTACCAAAGTTGATGTAAAGAGTACTGTATGGTAAATAGCACTATCCGTGACAAGTGACCACAGTGTAGCAAAGGTGAAGACTAGTACTGGTAAGCAAATAGTCACTGAATGCATAGTAAAAAAACCTGAAACTCCTTGAATGATACCGTTTGCATCGATAATTATCTTGTCTTCCTGAATATTCTAGTATTTCCTTTGAAGAATTTCTTTGTTCAGCTGATCTGCTTCGGGAAGGATGCAAAGTTCTATATCGTGGACTCCTAGTAAAATTACATGGTGTATGTTCTTAAAAACATGAAAAACGCAATAAATGGATTGACTTAGGAGAAATTCATTGATATATTCAAATATAACACTCAGATTTTATAATCAAAACCCTTGACACAAAAAATGGTGAGGGTACTATTTGAACAAATACGGAAAAGAATGTTCGATGATAACCCTTCTGCGGTGTATTGGACACTGCAACTAGTTTAATATCTGTTTGGCATCGCATTTTATTTTGTATAGTTTGAATACAGCACTCTGGAGGTTGTAATCTATGAAAAATTGTGGTACTATCAGAGTAACAATTATTTATGAGTTTTGCGACAATTAAATAGGTAGAATATTCGACCAGCAAACACAGAATACCAAACTATACTTAAATAAGAAACTGACGCAACAGCATAAACAATTCGAAAATAAATTGCCAAAAGCTGCCTAAACCATGCACAAGATGTTTCCGAAAAAAGAAATTCATGATGGAAACTAAAAAATGTTCCGTTCATAAGGTGTGAATTATTTACCTCCCTTATTTATCGTTTTACAGCCTGAATATAGATGCCAAATGCATAATTCGAGATTGATTTTAAACGATGCACAGCAAATTTCATATTAAAAAACGAAATTGAAATTACTAATTATAAAACGGTTGTTTCGTACTGACTTAATGTAACATTTATTTATTTTTTAACAATTACGTTTTGAAAAAGAGCGCCAAACAAGGCCATTAATGCAAAAGGTAAACCACTGAAAAATTTATTTCAAGGCCAAGTTTTTTATTTCGAAACAAAGGCTAAAGCTAACTTCGACATCGATGACTCAAAAATAATGAAAACATTACGCTTTAGTAAATTAAACGAAAATAGTGGATCAAAAGATATCGATTAATATTTATATTATTATCTTTGAGTGGTTTAACATCATTTTTTATACCTGGGTCTATGAAATGCTCGTGCGTGTTCCTGACTCGTTCTATTTACAATTCCAGAACTGCTTCCAGATAATCTTTCAGAATTTCGGACATTTCGGCTGAAAGCCGCACTAGCGATTTCTGCTTCAGTGAACATAACTTAGATCTGCAATTTTCTATCAATCAAATATTATCTAATGTTGCGATACTGAAGTCGAAATTAGTCATTAAAAATACTCGTCAATTGACGAATATTAAGAAACCCAGATATTAGTGATAAAATGAATTTTTAAAATTTCATACCTTCATATTCAATTGATACCACAATGCAATAAGGATTTTGCAAGGCATGCTATAGGAGTTATTGAGAAGTATTTAAACAGCTATGAAATAAAGCAAATATTACCAGCCAGAGATAATCCAATACTTATAAATATAAGTGAACATATTTCATCAATTAACTTTCTGCCCATATTTTTTTTATCACGAGTACATTGAGAACAATAAAATGGCCAACTTAAATAAATACTGTTGCTAATATTTTCAATTTATTTTTCTGCTGATTTTGATCTAGACAATATTATTCAAGTACAATTCTGGTGCTTTCCCTTGAGCACTTTTTTTAATCTCATTTCTCTTAGTTTTATAAGAGCAGTTTTTCCGCTTTCTTCTACCATTTGCTTTTATCTATCAATAATCTTTTTTTTGCTGAGTGTTTTGCCCCTGAGCACAATTTTACAATTGTCACATTGTATTTCTGGCACCCTGCATCTTGCCTTTACTCTCATTGGAAATTTTCGTTGGCCTCTTTTACTTTCTCTCATGATTTATTGAATTGATTGCCTACTCCTGTTCCATATCCATACTTTTTCGGTGAAATTGAGTAGAATATTTGGCTCAAATCTTTGAAGTTTATTTTGTTCATTTGATTGCGCTAAAAAGTGCAGCTCTTTCAATGCCAGAATTTATTACTATTTGATAATTTAATGCAGATCACATAGCTTATGGTAAAACTGTTATGATTGTTGTGTATAGTTCAGTTCTTATTCATTTGGTAGTGTGTCTTATACTATTGGTTTAGGTAGTATATATTTGAACTTGATACACATCGATTATAGTTGGCTAACTATGATTTGACACTCACATTTTAAAATATAGCAGGTCACATTTTGTAGTATAGATAGATCAAAAATGTTACTTTAGATCATGCAAGTTAAGTAAAGGACTTAGAGTCTAACATAATATAAGTATTACATACTTTGATTTCTACTTCTATATTGTTGCTTCCAAATCTGACAAAAAACAAGAAGGGTTCATAGAGCGTGATTTGAGCCACTATCATTGAGACATCACTTAATCCTCTAGTCAAAAGGAAGGACAGCAAATCAATATTTTTGCTACATTAAAAAAATACCCAGGTTTTCTTGGGCACAGTTGCCAATCCAATTCATTGCCTTTGAGTTAAAGTGTTTGAGACTTGCACTAGCAAACACAAAAATACATTATTGCTTGATAGACACAAGCTTTGATCATCTAGAAAGAATTTTAGCCCCCATATCTCAATCAATACACAAATTAATATATTTAGTGTGTCTTACAAGCAGAAAAATTTAATTATTTTTGTATTTAATGAGCTGACTTACAAATTAAGATTCAACACTAACTTCTTATTTTTTATAATCTTTACACAGTAAAATAATGTGGCAATCACATGCTTTCTCTTAGTTACATAAAAAGGAATTTGAATTACTCCTAGTATTTCTCCCCTTTGCATATATTTGTATCTTGGGTTAAGTGCTAAAAGCTTCACTCCATTCCTTATTCTACTTCATTTTTTTGAATGAATAAAAACCAACACAGCTATTGTGATGTACTTGATTAAATAGCTGTTAGAAAAGAAAAGTGAAGGTGTATGTATATTACATACAACTTGTCTTACTATGATTCAGAAGCACAGCAAAAGTAAGAACAAGAAGAGGCTAATAATATATATAGATATATATATATATATATATATAACATTATTATTCAGAAAAGTGAACAAATACAAGAAAAAATGAACTAAAACATGTCTCCTTAGCTCCTACAGTACATGCTGTTGAATGTTTGTTGAGTACTGGCTCTATGTAGAACTTTGCTGAATCTAGGTAAAACCCTTTATCCTAAGTAAATGTAATGATTTCCATAGGTAGGCTTGTGACTATTGTAGAATTACTGGAATAATCTGTAGAAATTATCTTTGGCAAAAATAAAGTGGTGTAACTGATAATTGATCCGAATAAAGTGGAAATATAGTGCTAATGGTTCTAAAATACTATGCAACCAGTTGAAACAAATTTTGAAGTAGAATAGAAGGTGGTGAAGAAGAGTATCAGGAGAACATGATGAAAATAAGGTCAGTCTTTTGTCAGATGAACTGGTTACATAACTATTTGAGAAAATGATCAAAGAGATTTCCAACTACTCATAAGAAAGATAACACGTGGCAAATTGTCAAGGTGTAGAACAAAAGAATCCATTAAGGATTATTACAAATGTATTGACATAAAGGATTGGTACAAGGGCACAGTTGAGAAAATGGGTGCAATGTGGTAAAAAAAGCAAAATTAAGGTTGAAGTAGGAAAGGCATAGGCAAACGTTGGCAAACGTAATTGAGCAGTTATACCATAACAATTTATAGAAATAGTAGGATCAGCAAGTATCCTGACAATAGTACCTAGTGTTGAATAGCACCAATAAATAGTTACAAAATGAAAATACATTTGCAACAGTTTTGAGAATACACAACTTGTTTACTCAACCCAAAAATATACTTTGAAGAGAGCTAGAGCTAAAATTCACTTTAAAACTATCAAAATGAAATTCATTTAAGGATTTGTACTTACAATGAAAAAAGTCTGTCTTTGAATCGTTTATTCTGTGATCTCATTGCTTTCTCTAAATGCATCTATCTCTGGAAGATCAATAAACATACAAATACTGAATAGACATGTTATTAAAAAGTTACAAAAGCATAATAATAGAAATTTTCATGTAGTCAGGAATTACTCACACAATAGATGATTTTCAAATAATATTTAAAAAAACATACAGCATTGCATTGTAAGAGTGCAACAATATACACAATTTAAATGATGTCAAAAACCAAATAATTTATTATGCTATTTTAAGAATGATGTCAATATTGAACGTTTTGAAGTGGTTCTTGTTGTTATTTTCAGTAGTTCATTGTTTATCATTAAAATTAAAATTATAACAGTTACATTAT
>JAULBW010002622.1:0-24197 GCA_032358265.1 Vaucheria bursata | reverse complement strand
AGAGTCATCTAGAATAAGAACAAATTCCCATTGGCTGGTCAGTGAAGAGTCATCAGAATAATTTCCCATTGGCTAATGTAAAAAAGTCATCAAAGTAACAATGGAACAAAATCCTCAATGGCTGTTTTCATGAAGAGTCACAAAAAATAAGAATAGAACAATATCTCATTGGCTGCTTTAGTGAAGAGTCATCAGAATATATGAAACAAAACATAAAGTATAGAATATTCTGGAACATGCGGATCTAAGGTATTGTTGTAGTCCTAACACCGGCTTTTCATCATTTGGTAGTATCACAGTTGTAAATATACGCAGTACCAGTTCTTCTATCAGTGTAAAACATCTAGCTTTATTAAGCTAGTTTGTGCAGGTTCAAAATGATGTATTCACCTTCCACATAATCAAAAACTGCCAAGATAGATACCCTTGAATGAATAAAACTTAATCTTGATATTATACTTTGCATTGTGTTAAATGATGTAATACATGACAATTTAATTGGCCAAAGTAGGAGTATAACAAAGTACATGAACTATTCATGGGTAGGAATATGCTCATAAAAAATTGTATAGCCTAAAATAATTTATCAAGAAGAAAATAATGTTGCTGATCAAGCCAAATGAGCACTGCAAATCAATTAAGTGTGGATGTGGCATTAATTTTTTTCAGAAATGTATATTTCCGCTTTGTCAGTTCAATGGAAGTTAAAAGTTATTCCTTTGATTGAATAAGTATGGATGAATGAACAGCATTTTATGCTTTTATCACATGAGAGACAAAAATAATGTGGGCTGAAGCAATAAGTAAAATGCATGATGTACTATTTACCAAGCATGATTTTAGGGAATAAAATTCTTACTTGTGAAGTTTTACACTATCTGCTATTATTCTACCTATTCAATTGAGATATAAAATGGAATTAAAATTAGATACCAAAGAAACATAGTATTCTTTAAATACAAGCGCAAGTCAACTGTTTGCTAGTTGATTAACAACATTAAATGAAAATTAAAGCAGATGATAAAGACTTAGTACTTCATTGACAAATGTATATCATAATAGAATACAAAAAAATCTTACGGCATATTTAGGTAACACATACTTTCCAAAGTGATCAGAAACTGAGTTGTAGATTTGAAACTAAAATAAAAATAAAAAATTTGAGTATACTAAATAACAGATCGCAATCTTAAATGAAAATAGAATGTAAGTAGGAGAAACATTGATGAGGTTGATATTGGCTTCAAAATAAAACAGTCTTAAACAAGTTCACTGATTACACAATCTGTTGAATTGAGTGGTTCAAAAGTGTTTATATTTACTTATCGATTTTTTACTTTAGTTTTTTTATATACTAACTCAAATTTTTTGACTCTTGTAATTTACATTTTGATTTACAATAGTTATATAAGGAAGTATAAATTGAGCATGGCAAAAAGTGAGAAAGAACAAGAATGACAAGGAAAGGCAAGAATTAGAAACAGGATTGAAAAGTAATGTGAATTAAATGAGAATGCACGCATATTGTCTGATTCTATCAATGAGCAAAAACACAATTTACAAGAATGTACATACTAACTTGGTTATGTTAAACCAAAATCAACCAACTATTAAGTAGCAATTAATATAGCTACAAATATCAATATAAACTACAAATGCATACAAAATACAAGCATTGACACCAAACTGCAATTGCAAATACAAATGCAGGTTCAATCAAAATTTTCAACTCAAAACTATTAGATCCTAACAGTAATTCAATATTATATATCTATCAGTGAATAGATTAATGCACTCTTGTGAGAAATCAAGCAAGTTAAAAGCTGCTTAAAAAATTGTAAACATACAACCTTATTGAAATCTAATGTTCAATTTCTTGTAAAAAATAAGTCAATTATTACATATATTATGAGCAAAAATGTCAGCTGTTACACGTATCACCACAAAAATCTTCAATTACATTTTGCTATCACTTTATGTAATTTAATTTATTTTACAATTCTCAAGAGTACCGTTATAATTTCATTATATATAATTTAAGTGATTACTTTCAAGAATTTTATTTTTACTTCATTTTATTAGGACATTTAAAGTGATTGTTCTCAAAAACATAGCCATTAGCATTTAATAGAGTTTAGTCTATTTTAAACCATGAATTATCAAATTTATACCTAATATTACTTAACTGGCTGGAAGTGTCTTTTTTATAACCATCTTGATATTTTTTACTGGAGTATACTTAAATTTTAGTTTCTATACAACTTGCTACAATATTGAAAAGTATCCTGTTTTACCCAAAATGTAAATAAAATATAATCTTAAATGCTTTCACAAACTTTATATAAATTTAAAGTTATCTGAGGTTATTTAAAGTTATTTTATGATAATGCAATTACTATAAAATAATAAATTGTATAAAAATTAAATTTATATGTATACATTTGGTTCACTATCGGTTGTGCAAATTGGAAGTGGAAGATTTTAATGAACTCTTATGAATACGCTAGCAAAGCAAGCAAGATGCAAAATTACAATAGCAGAGAAGTATATTACATGCAAACACACAAATCATGATCCTAACCTTTCACCGTAGCCCAATATATTAAACATTGACTTACCTCAAAACTTTTTTAGAATTCCACAGCTATAAAACGAATTTAACCCCTCAAGGAGTTAATTCCTAATACCTGTGTACTCTTTGATACTCAATTAAGGTATTTTATTTGAAAACTCTCTTTTTTTTCATTTGAAAAACCTGTGTGCCATTTGCTTAAACAGTATTCATAACATTTAATCCAACATGAATATAGTGCTATAAATTGCTTTTCAGACATAATGAGTTGCAAAAGTATTTGCCTAGTTCTACAACTACAATATTTTAGTTTGATTGTTCTGGAGCAATTTGAACTTGAAACTGAATATTAGATTTTTTCACAAAATTACCCTCTCTTTTCAGTGTGTTTCCCAACCTTGAGATTCATCTTAGACAAATTCAAGATATAAATTGGCATAAATTTAATTTTAGTTTTTATACTGTAGAATAAAATATTTTTTAATTCAAATAAATACACAGATAATAGCTATTTAGAAACAATTTGAAAAAGTGCGGATTTGAAATTGAGGTAAAAACATAAACTTTTGTTTAGCCAATATTTTTCCACACTTAATTAAAATGCTTTTTATACTAAAATGTGTGAACTTCTTTCAATCGAGATATTTCTGGAAATGATGGTTTTAAAAAATTCCATCTAACTATAGTAATGTGTCTAATGTACAATAACGTTTAATTTTAATACCAGAGATTTACATTGCTATTGTTCTTTCAAATTAAAATTTTGACATATTGAATATTTAGTGACTTTTACCCTAGTAATTGATATCTATGAACTGGATCAAAGTAGTATGCTGGTTCAATGGTCTATAATTGGCACATGAGAATGAGGCATGAACAATATTTTCATCATATTATATTGTAGGTCTGTTAGAAACGTAAAACACAACAGAACACAAGAAACTGTGACAGAAATGTGTATATTTATCATGTACTAATTGTGTTGATAGAAGTGAGCTAACTTTATCAACACAAAATATATAACCCTACTGATATCTGTGCAGCTAATTTACTTGAAACGTCATAAGTGAAAACTAAACGCAGCTATAAAAGTACAATTAATCCCTAAGGGAGTTAATTTCTAACAAGGCCCATTGGGCAATAACAGAATAAGGCAAAGCAATACATTCGATGCTTACATTTCTTATACTAGCTCTTTGGCTGCTTTCAAAATTTCGAAGTAAAAATATTTATAGTTTTCCTGTTTTAAGTGTGAAACATTGAAATAAGTAAAAATAAAACTATTTTCATATTAATTTTTTGCTTACTATTGACTGGTAAATGTATCAAATTTTTACGAACTGGCAATGCACTGATTTAAATACTCGATCAAGTGTACATTCTGTTAAGAACAATGAAAATAAGTTTATGATTTCTTGCATGTTGTGCTTACTATCCTTTTGATATGGCCACTCAATTTCATTGGTTTTATTTTCTCTGTACATGCTGCAATCTATTTGATTTTAAGGTCAAACCATAAAAATTTAGTTGGTCAATTTGTGCCATTATGTTAGGAAAATACAAACACAACAAATAACATAAAAACAGAAATAGTATTTGATATTAACTTACATATGTTGCTGAAAGTGAGATAACTTTCGCAACACATAAAACATAGTAGCATGAAGAACAGGGTTCAGTTCTCTGATGTATCTTGGAACTGAAACTGAAACCAAACTGAAATCAAACTGAAGCCAAGCTGAAACCAAACTAAAACTAAACTGAAACCGAACTAAAACCGAAACAAATTATACCGCAGCTACAGAATAGAATTAACTCCCTTAGGTGTTAATTCCTAACACATTATCCCACTTGAAAAAAAATCAATTGGATTCTTTTGTGGTAAAAACGGTAAAATATATATACTTTTTTTTGCTAAATACGTCAACAAACTTCAGTAGTTCATTTATTAGATCAGAAAATGAGCTAAATTGTTTCTTACACCTGAAAGTTTGTTCACCAAGTTGTTCACATGCTAGCATGCCTTTTTTGCATCAGGCTCATTTAAGTTCTCTGTGCACTCTACAGTACTATTTTTATTGCACATTAGTGCAACCAAGAAAACAAAAAAAGTTCTTGAGAAGAGTAGTATGTCAATTACCACGTTCCAAAAACAGAGTTTGAATGTCAAATGTAGTGGAAGCTCCAAATACTGAAATATTTTAAAATGAGATAGATATTTTGTTATTACCAATGTTACAAATTTGTACAATAGAATACTTTTTGTAAGACACTATTGCACTTGTTTATGCTCTGGATTTATCATTAGGTTAAAATGGATCTGGTAGTATTGAACAGGATTGAGAATTTTGGGCAAATGATTTAAAAACATACCTAAAATAAGATTGTATCCGAAAGATTTTTTCCTGATCAATCTCTACTCAGGATTTTCTGCCTGCAAACTTAATGGTGAATAAAAATTGTAGAGGTTGTTAGCTTACATGATACCAATTGTTTTTCCAAAAGACTATATAGCACGTATGGAAAAAGTGATATGTACAGAAAGAATTAGATACATTTGGTAGTGCCAAATTAAAAAAATGGCAACATTAAATCTACAATTGCTATAGTAGTTGCCGCTTAATAAGCCCCCTTAGGACCGAGCCTTTTAGGCTTAATGATAAGTGGGCTGGGCTTATTACCTGCAAACTTATAACACGGCAACCACTGTACAAGTAATTGCTGTCAAGAGTATGGCTCATGTATTTGAAATTTGATTTTGTCTAGCCAATTTAATTCTACGAGTATAGAAATAATGATAGATAGCTCAATAAAATCCAATGTTAACTTTGGATATCCTTGAGACAGAGTGCTTAAAGTGGAGAAGAAAAGATATAATTGGCCTTAATGGTGGCATCAAAATATCCCTTGGAATCAAAATCACTTAAATTTTTTGTATCTGAGCTTCTCATGCAAATAGAAATCAACGCTCAATTTTTTAATCAACATTAAATGCACGGCTACAATAATAACGATTCTAGCCTCATATTAGGCACATTCTTAAATGTCTGCAAATGAATTTCCACAAGATTGATAGTATACCATGCAGATAGAAAAACACTTCTATGTAAAACAGGGCTATACTTGTTTTTAAAGAAAATATTCTGGTAATGGTGATTTATTTTGTACCAAAGTTTTAGGGTTAGGTTTTTATTTCTCTTCCACAACTTGTATTAAATGCATTTGTCACGTATCAGCTTTTTTGTGGTCAACAATGAAAATTGCTGCAGGCAAAGTCAATTTAATATACCAGAAATCTGAAAGCATGGTAATATTTTGCACTAGACTAAGATCTTCAATATTTGAAATTTTTCAAATCTTTTATAAATCGTAAGAGGACCTTTAAATGATGCTCTACCTAAATTCTGTCACCCAATTAATTTGCAGTAACGTTCTTCACATTTGCACCTTTTGAATTTCCCATCAAAAAGGCAGTGGTAAGCATTGTTGTCGCTCCTTCTGAAATTGAATTTGTCAATTGCCTTATTTTAGTTACTGATGTTCTTCGAAAACCCCTAAGAAAAATATAAATGATTAATTATTTTGATAAGAAGTGATGCTTTATTTTCATATGAGGATATAAAAATTAGCATTTACAACTGGTCTTGTTCATAGAGCTAATGAAACTCTACTGATCAGTATCCATTTTAGAAGATGTACATTAGAATATTCGATTTTCACTCACAACGAAGAACCTAGTATCTCGCATGATGAAAAAGTTCAACTTTATGTTTTCGAGTAGAACGGAATTTCGAATATGAATATAAAAGGTCTTTTTATGTGAACAATTACTGAAAACTACTAAAAAATGAATACATACTGTAATTTGAACATGACTATCATTGCATGCATTTTTTGCTTCATTTCCTTATAGATAATAGTATGTAATTTATAAATCATGTATGTATGATATATTAAGGGTACATTGAAAAACTTACTTTTTTTTCTCGCTTTCACTTTTTACTTGTTCAATAATTTGCGAATGCTCACAGCAATACCATGATATTACACCATTATTGTCAACATTTTTATGTAGACCATGCTGTTCTTTCCATAGTGGGTGTTGTGCATTCATGTATTCTATAAATTCTTTGTATCTGCAAACATTTGAATGTTGCATATTATGCACTAATAGGCAATATATCAAATAACTCTATTTTGCAGTACTTGAGTAAAGTATACATATATATATATGGATATATTTTTATTTACAGATATGCGGCACATGTATAGATTCTTACTTTTTCTGAATAATTGTTTCAGTTTGGCATGGTATATTTGATTCATCATCATACTGGTCAACTAGAGCTCTTGCATTTTTTGCCTCATCCTGCTCCAAGTACGGTTTAAAGTATTGGGCCACCTGATTTTTACAAAAAACACCGAAGAAGAAAATTTTTCAAACCAGTAGATATAAATCAAATAGAATTTCTTCACAAAAAGTCTATCTTACAAAATCTTTCCCATTTTTTTCAAAAGTGGCTTTTTTGTGCGGCAAACCAATACGTGCAGACTTTTTAATGGGTGATTTTTAACAAGTTCGAAAAATGAAAACCTCTAAACTAGGAAAAAAATTTAGATAAAAGAAAAAAAACATACAATTACTAGCAAATGGGATTCATATACCATCAATTTATACATATATATTCTGCAATTTCAAAGTTAATCATTAGAATCAGTATGAATAATGGCAAAGGTGATGCATTAATATATTGAAAAATACCTCATAAATTTTCAGATCATCAGTTTTCAGGCCAAACTGTTTCTTCTCATCAACATCTTCATTCAACACTTCACATCCATTAAGAACTATTAAAGTACCTCCAGTAATAGCTAAATCGGCAGCAATGCATATCATTTGCAATGGAAACTGTTAGAAAAATTTCAAATGTTGTTGGCAATTTTTCCAATAATTTACTCAAGAGTATTACAAACTTTTCTTTCATACAGTGTCAGTTATTTATATTTGACATAAATAATATATATATATATAAATATATATATATGGATATTGAACTGTCAAGCCGAACTGTGCATTGATCTGCTAAGAAGTAATTTACTTGAGTAAGTTGATAAAATTTAACCACTAGAAGCAATTTTTACTGCTCAACCAAATTTTATTTTCTTGCGTTAGTGCTATTTTTTTACATGAATGGATATCAATTGGCTTCATAACTCTATAGGAATAGTTTCTGTATGGTTCATTACCTGCATCACCGAAGTAAAGTTAGAAGCAAAGTCACATCCATCTCTAACAGTAAATCCTTTGCCATCGGGCCCACATAGAACAGGTTTCATATCAAATTCACACAAGAAATATAATTTGGCCTCGGATTTTTGAAAAAAGTACCTTTTATTGGACTTCTGAAATGGACGAAACCTACTCACAAATGAATGCATAGGGAATCAGTATTCCCGTCAAAATTTATGCATGTATTCTTTAAAATGTGCAAACTTATTTGCTATAGTAAATGTATCCTTACTCCATACCATACCTCTTTTTGGGAACAATGATAAAGTTCTTTGGATAATCGTTTTCATTGCTATGCACCAAGTACGAAAGAATGTTCCGAGTTCGTTTTGCTTCGCTTTGCATAAATTTCAAATTTTCATCAATTTGCCCAAAAATCTCCATTACTTTTTTGTCCGATTCGCTACAAAAGTAAACAAAATACAAAAAAATTATATTTTCGTAAAAAAAGTTGATAAAACTAAGATTCCTATTATCATAAAATAAGCAGTTCTAGAAATCTGCATCCACATTGAACACTTCATAAACCAGTACACTAGCCACTATTTGAATGTAGTTAAAAGTATACTTCCGAAAAATGCTCAAGTTGTATTATGGCAATGTACCGTGATTTGCAAGTATAGAAATATATGTAAAAAAATAAAGACAGTCAATTTCTGTACTAAAAGAAAATTCCATATAAATTTTGCAATAACTTTTGAGTCATTATTGAACAAAATAAATTAACTACACAAAATGTTGAACTGGTTGATTTCCTTTTAAAATCACAAAATAATTTATCTTTTTTTTCACTTTCCTCAGAACTTTTTCTTTTTTCATTAAACTTTCTAATGATAATTTAGAACACATTGGGGCCAATCAAATAGATGAATCATGTTAATTTTTTAAATACAAAGAACTTACATCCTATCGCTATCTAAAATAGTAATCACACTAGTAGAGGTGGGTCTTTCTTGAGACTTTGGATTCAAACAAGCTAATATTGCTTCTTCAAAATTAGGATGCATTCCTTTGGGTAAAGAGGGCTTAAAACTTTCCTGAAACCAAAATATTTGCTCACATTTATATATATTACTGTAATCATCAAGCAAATCAATATTTATTTTCTTATTCATAGTAGTTGTAAAATTATTCTGCTAGGATGTATTTCAAGCACTGTGATATATTAATAAATACTAAAGTATATGGCAAAAAAGGTAAAAAAATAATGGGGTAAAAGAAGTAAATATTGAAATGGTAAAATACCAAATAATTTTGTCAAACATCCATAAATGAAATGTGAAATTGATAAATTTTAAATAAAATCTATTCAAAATACTTCTAAATATCACAATATTACATACAAAATTATTTAAAATACCAAGGAAACATCCGTAACGACAAACATTGAAATATTAAAGAACCTATGCTTCAAAATTTTAAAATACTGATAGTGCAAATTCAATTCAGAAGAAGCTCAACTCAAGAAATTGATGGATCTCATCAAAGTAAAAATTGGTGGATACTATCATGAACTATGTTCTCTGTACAAGCTCACAGGCTTATAAAATTAAACATCTGAATAATTTAATTGAAATTTAAACGTTCATGTTTTATGGCACTGAGTCTCAAGGCAAAAATTTTTGGTCAAGCAGCAATTCAAAATTATAGCATGTTAATGTATTTATTGAAAAAACAATACATCATCAGAACTAAAGTCTGTTTGGTAAGGCAAGTTGAATAATTTATATCATCTTCATTCGAATATAACACTGGGGATGTGCTATGTTCAAATGTTCAAATGTTCAAATGTTCAACCTTGACTTGATTGCTGAAGAGATGTTATATTTGAAATAAGGAAAATATATTTAAAAAATGCATGTAAATTGAGGAGTGAATTCTGAACAAAGAAGTGATATTAAAAATATCAATTTCATAAAAAATTTGACTATAACTCAATTTTACAATTACAAAGTACTTGAACAAAGAGAAAACATTTCATACTGAGTTTCATGAATCATTGCATATATATCATTAGCTAACCTTTCCAAGAATTTCACTTGATATGAACAGAGTTCTATTCTGAACTTCACAAGATTTAAGCCTATCAGAAAATTCCTTTGGCTGGCCATAGCACAAGTAATCGAAATTGAATTCCATCCTTGTAGTGATAAAAAATAGAACCATTCCGACAGACCATATGTCTTCCCAAGGTTGAGCAATGAAAGATGTATCCTCAAGAATAGCTTTTGCCCTTTCTGGACTTACATACCTAGCAATTTGATACAAATAGCTAAGAATATTTGAACTTTTCAGAAAAAATTCTAAATATTAAACTGCTGACAAATAAATAACCAGACTCAACGAGACCAGTAACGTCCTAAACATTTTAAAATAGTAAAAATTCTTTCATCACCAAATTTATTATTATTCTAGAAGTAAGTTAGCAGTAATAACTTTTAAATGCTTGTATGTAGGAGAAAGGTAAAAATTAGAAAACATCTCATAATATGAAAATATCATCATTGAGCTGCCTTCAACTGATATTTCATTTTTCCGATAGAATACTCTATTCAAAATATTAGTGACTTGAAGTTCAATCTGCTGCAGCAAATCAAAATATTGCTACAATATGAATATTTTTTACTATATAAAAGCTTATAGAAAAATTATTCCAGTACCCCCTCGAAGAAACTCAGAATGAAAATGACATCAACAAATAGAAATTTGAAATATTAATTCTTTTCGGTGGGACTTTCTTTGAAACATTCCATTAAACGAAGCAAATCCACAGAGCAGGGGTAATTTTGGAGGGATTTCTATTGAGTTTTATTCTAATTTGATACCTTAATCACTAGTTTGGATTCATTCAATCTGATGACCACATTTGTATCTACATGTTTTACATTGTTTCGCTAATATCCTCATATGCCACAGTGTTAAAGCTCAAGATTTCTGGGAATTTTTTCCATCTTTTACCTCTATTTAGTACTACTATGCATTTGCAGTCAAATTGAATAGTAATAGCCTCACATAAATATATATATATATATATATATATGTAATTTTACCTATCAGCATAAGCCATATTTTTCTGCTCAGATTCACGTCCAACTTTATCGAAAAGAAAATGAGTGCAATCAATTACTGTACTACTCTCAAAATCAACTCCCATAAATCTACAAAAAAAGAGAAATCATCCCTTCGTTGAGTAGAAAAAAATTTTCTTCCATATTAACAATCAATAAATATACATATATATATACATATTTCTATATGTAGAGAGAAGAACTAAGTAAAAAATATAGAACGCGATATACAGTTAACAGTTCGGGTATAACAATTTTTTGGGACCACTAAACTGATTTGCTACATCCTAAAATCTAATCGCACAAAATGACTTTTTCTTGTCTGTAAAAATCCATTAAAAGTGAATATGTTATATTCGAATTTTGCTATATATAAATTTATGTATTCATTGAGAAAATTCAAGCATAGATTATAATATTCCATGTTAATAGAAAGCTAGCATTGCCAACTTAACTTAGAATTATGACTATTCATTCAAATTTATAATAATTTTATGAGAAGTGTGCTATGATATGCATAGACTTCATAAAACATAATATCACATATATGTATACATATACTATACTGCAACTTCAATGTAGAATACATTACATATATTTATATATGTTTACCCTCCAAGTATGTTGTCCCCATTTTTCAATATGAAATTTGATGGCTTTACATGTCCCCACACTATTCCATAGCTGTGGATTTGTTCAACTACAGTAACAACCTGGAACAGTAAAATTACATAGGAATGGAATGCATACATATATATGTACTTATTTGAAAGTATGCATATTAACATGCGCGCAGCAAAGAATATGCTTATTGGTATGTAGACACCAAAAGACCATACTTACTAGTATAAATGTGGCTACGAGACTAGACTCACAATCTCAAACTCTTAAAGGAACTAATTAAAATAATCATTCATATGTTACTCATATGCATGTACAAAAGCCAGAATGAAAATTTAGCACTTAGTACTATGAGATCTACCAAAGGAAATACTTTATTATAAGTATGTAAATGAATTACTTTGGAAAAATGGGGCAGGTACAACAATAACATGCATACGTGCCTTTTTTGCAGCAATTTCAAGAAAACATTTCAATTCTCTCCCCGAATATTCAGCATGAATTTTACATATCCACTGCTTTAAGCTCATGCCTCCTTTCTCCATACATACATACCAGCCCTTAACATTCCCCCTAAATACAAACATACATGCATTGTAATGACATAGAATCATGTATACTATACTATATAATTTGATACATTATCGCATAAGAATATACTCAAAAATATTATTATTAGAGTATTATTAGGACATTTCGATATATGAGACTGAAGTTTTAAATTTAAAAAGTATAACCCAGAACTTGCTTACCACCGTGTCCAGTTGAAAAGTATGATACTTTAAAAAAGATTATAGAAGAAAATCATTTTCGGAATATAGAGAACATCCACAGGAATTAAAAGCGCAAAAACATACACAGTTTTTCTATTTGCATACCAGATCAAGCATATATATATTCAATGAGATATTTTCATTATAGTTACTTTTGTGCTTCAATTTATTCAACTTTACTGCTATCCAAACTCTCTCTTAAACCTACTGAATGCACAACCTGTTCGTGCAAAATATATTTCATTTTTTTACATGTGGCAGTATGAATAGAGTAACTAGTGATCCGCAATGTCAGTTCCATAAAGTCCACTAACTGAAAATGAATATATATATCAAGACAATCATATTATTTCATGCAGTCTAAACTGCGTACTTTCAAACTTAAAATAATATGGCTCCACCCACAGTTTACATTGTCTTCCATTGTGCACAATTTTTCAAATTTCTCAATAAGTGTGGCTACCAAAGGCGTTTGTAACGACAGCTGTATGGTAAAATTAAAATAAAACTTATACTGTAATATTCATTTCAAGGCTCTCACCTGCAGTGGTCAAAATGTTGGTGGTATTCGACTGTATACATTGATTCTTTTAAATAATTAAGTATAGCGATCTCTCGATGCATGCATTTTTCATCATGATGCAACCTTCTTTTTAATATAACCTGTATGGAAAATGCACATATTTATCAAAAACAAAAATACCTATAGGAACATGTAATGAATAAGGTTAAAAAGTGAAAATTTTAACATTAACAATAAGTTAACTGTACATGTGTTATTTGGATTTATTACCTCTTCATTCGAAGGAATGTGAGTAGCTTTAAATAATGTCCTTTTACTTGAAACCTTGCTCATTTTTCTCACATATTTATATTCGCCAATCGTCTCTTCTTCCTGAAAAATGTTTTTGAAAGCTTTCATGACCATTAATTAAAATACATGCACATCTATATAAATTACAGCAAAGCTAAATAAATTTTTTCACAAAAGTTTTTTTTAATTTATTACTTTCTTTTCAAAAATTTAAAGCTTAAACCTTCACTTATAGTCCTATATTTCAAGTTTATCTATCATGTGTCCTCATGAAAACGAATTTCGTTGGAGTATGTTAAAAATTACTTCCATCGATCATTTTTTTCAAGATATGCTTTGAATTAGCTGCAATTAAATAATCTTAAAAGTATTCAGTTTGTTATACATAGCAGTCTTAAAATCTAATTAAATGGAATAGCCTATAACTTAGTGCATCCTTTGTAGTCCACAAAGGGATTTATGCATTACCTGCAGAGGAATTACCACTTTACTACAGATATTCAAATTGCTTATAATTTTTCTGTAACTTTTCTTTAGTGGCACTATGACCAAATAAAATTTATATGATTCCTTTTTGTTTTTGACTATGTAGGAATTTAAAATAATTACTTTAAAGAGTTTCAAGCCAATTACCTTTTCCACAAATTCATCTTGTGGGGGAAAAGAATTTAGCAAAGGTCCATCTGTGCAAACTTCATAAGTATTTTCCTCTGTAGTTTCAAGTTTTTCGTGAATTTGAGTATCAGATCCATTTACATGCACGGTAAGAAGTACATCTATCGTCTGTTCAGATACTTTTTCAATTTCTGCAACTTGTTCTTGTGTACTGAGACTTGGTACTTCGGGGTTAGTGTGGGAATATAAGGGGGGATATTGACCAAATATACGTCCTAACTTGCTGCAAAGTTGAACAAGATTGTTCAAACTAATACTAGTGGCATTTGGAACATTGACAATTCCTGACTGCTTCACAAACCTAAGAATTTTTAATGGTAGCGCTCATTATTCTTTTTATGACTACATATCTATACTCTATAGTTGACTACAAATTTATAGCAGAGTACAGTATATTAAAGTACAGCCATAGAAATTGTTTTAGATCAATCTTAAGCTAAAATTTAAACTTGCACTTTAAAATTATAATATTGCTATATCTCTCTATTTTCTCTACAGTGCTTTCTTTCTATATGGACATTGATCTTGTAAGAAAAAATAATACCAAAAATTACCTGTTGTGCTTGAATAAAGAACAGTGATGAAATAATTGAGAAAAAGTGTAGAGAGACCAAATATTAATAATCAACAGCAAATTTTAATGCCATAATGCCGAACTATAGCCAACAAACAATGCAAATTTGGGGGAACAATAATATTAATATATACATATATCGCATTTAGTGTTTTTACTCTCTACAGATAAAAGTACAATGAAGTATATTTCAATTTAAAATGTGTAAAATTTTATTTTCATAATGCAAAATGCACAAAAAATACGAAAAAAATTGCTGCCGATAATAAATACCGTGAAAAAAGTTTACATATAGTCCAAATTTTAAAAATATTCATTAAATTATTATAATACCAATAAATTTTCATATTAACTCTCGCATTATATTTAGAAAACTTTTAGTTATTCCTATATTAAAAATCAAGGCTTAGACATGTTCTAGATCTTAGGGGTTTGATGTAATATGATGCGAAATATATTAAAATATTTTTTTGAAATAAAATATGTACATTCGAATGAAAACATTGCCCTGATTTCATTTTCGCTGAAGACCATCATGATTGTCGAATTTGTACGAATTTACTGAAATTTCAATTGGTTTCAACAAAAGCGTAACTAAATTGATGTATTTATAGCATACAAATAAACCGTCCCGAAACGGATAAATTGGTTTTAAAAGTGCATCTTAAACTTTTTACATGTAAGCTTAGATACATTGATGGTTTGGGTTCAATGAAAAAACAGATATAACATTGTAATGCACCAATGAACTTGATACATAAATATTGAGTATTTTAGAACAATGGCTTCTTAAATTTTATATATAAAATTAGTGCTTGTATTAACCTGTGACCATTTACTATGCACATACCAAGCGTGGGACGTACATATACTGTAGGTGCAACGTCAGGATAATCCGTCGGAATGAATATCTCAATTGGAATATGATAAACTATCTCGCGAAACATCATCGGAACAGTGCCTCCTAATGCTAGCACACGGCTTTCCGTACTGTTGTTCATTTTTTTAACCTTCACGAAGAGCGTTTGGAATGCATCCAGGACCTCGCAGACGTCAATTTTAACTCTATCAATATTCTGTCACAAAAATGTGCGGATACATCGATAAATAAAAATATGCTTGATTACATAACGAAATCTTTTAATATGTACGAAAAAAACAGAATGTTGAACTCATCCATTTTTAGTAATTTCTTGGTATAAATACTCTTCAATGAAAAATATGGAAAGTAGTTATAATGAACTTGCATCGTAATAAGCATGTAATAGAGAAAATATCGCATTCAGTTCCATCACGCTTGCTATGATAGCCAAAAAGTGTTGAAGTTGAATGTACTGTCTTGGACCAAATTAAAAATTAACCGTCAATAAAACCAGTTGGAAAGTAAGTGAATTTCGTTGGGCTGGTAATTTTTGAACTATGGATTTATTGATAGAAGCGAGAGTTTTCTGAATAATTTGCATCGTTGCATTAGTTGAATTTGCCTAAATGTAATTAAAAATCGTTGCGAGTCGTAATAGGATTTTTCAAAATTTTAATGGAATTTATCACTATAGGTAGGCCTAGTCAGTTTTACATGGGTTAAGACAATGCTGCGCACGAAATTGTATCATGCTGTTAGTACTTTCAGTGCTTTAAATAAAAAAATCATTTCTAAAACTTCTTCCTATGTAATTTTGCTCCATCTTATCTTTATACTGGATAATCTCTCATTGTTTCCATTTGAAATTTTTTACAAGATTCCCAGAAAAAAATAGAAGATTTTTTGGCAATTTTTCTCTGCACATTTGTTTCAAGCCCACAAACAATATTAATATCCAACCTTTACATCAAATATTGGAACAGTCCAGAGGTGATAAATCTATATCCTAACCCTGAGCAGAAAAAATTATTTCCTTCAGCCTAGCTCAATTTATTAATATTCTTTGATTTTGTTGTAGATAATGGATTCCTCATACTTTCTTAAAAATTCAATGAACTTTGATAGTTATATATTTGGAGTACTAGTATAAAGAGATGATATTACTTGTTGAACTGCAAGGAAGAAAGACAGACAGGTAAGAAAAAGAGTAATACAATATATTTATATAAAATATATGTTATGAATGGCGGAAGTGGACTAAATTGCTAATGAGATGTGTTTTGTTTTTTTTATAGGTAGGTACCCTTGAAGTAGAGAAACGGAGACTGAAGCAATTGGATTTAGGTAAGATAGAATATCTTTCATTAATCCATTAGAGTGCAGAATATTTCACAAATGTCTCAATGAAGTAATAAATAACTCTTTAGTTGTCCCGATAAGATGATAAATTGGTCTTCAAGTGTTCTGGGGGAATTTGGCATAACTCTTAGAATGGCAATACCAAATTGAAAAGTAAAACTATGCAGGTAAAACTTAACCAGTGAAATAACTATGACAAGGGTGTAGTAAACAGGGTTTCACCAGTTGAGTAGGTGTAGATGTATTTAGCCAGTTCAAATAAAGTAATCAATACATATCAAATAGGAGTTTTGTAACAGTCAACTTTTCTTGAAAAGAACACATTGTAATACAAACAGACATTTAGACATAAATCATACATTATATATTACTGCATAGCTAGAAGTAAACTCTAGCAGTGCAAAACAGACAATTATTCAATCACATGATAAACCAGTAGTAATTATGCTGTAGCACTATTCAATTGGCTAAAGTGAGAGCATGATGTCAGCAATCAGAATTCTTAAACTGAGAATAGAAACAGTGATGCAGCTATTATAAATAAAGGATTAACCGTTAACCAGTTAATTCTTTACACACATGGGTAACACATAGAAGGCAAAAACACAGATTGTGCACTTGTTACAGCTATGGTTGGTACAGTGAATTATTGCTAGCCATCCCATAATATATTTATTTAGATTGGTGTTTAACACTCTATTTATTATACAATCCAGTATACTGGTCTATAATTGAATATGCAGAGAACAATTTTATAGATGTTAAAATGCTTTTGATTCTTTTTTCTTTTTCCATGTCTGTGCACTATCAACCACTAAAAACTTGAAATGTAATAAATTTGTTTTAAATGCTACTTGCAAAAACGTCCTATAATGCCAAGTACAGCTGTAGATTTTAGACATCAAAGTTCAAATATAACAAGCAGATGCGGTGATCATGAGAAATTCAAAGTTTTCTGTATTAATACTATGTAATCAGTGTTCATTCTTTGCACATTAAAGTAAAACTCTTATGAGTCTAAAAAATAAAAAGTGTACAAAGATAAAAGAGTGTAGTCAATTAGAATATTGTTGTTTTAGAACAATTTTAAAAAGTGTGTTTCAACCAAGGCTACAAAAATACTGTGCATGTATAATCAATATAAACTATATGTCAGGATTTCTATGTGTTACTGCTCTAATTCCCCACTACAGATTGTGACCCGTGACCCATTGTGTCCGTCCATAACTTTCTTGAATCACAATATACTTCATTTCCATTTTCAATCTGTCTATCTGTGATTCTGCAGGATCCGTCCTATAAACCCAACAGTTCATTCTATGAAGTTTCTTAACTGATATTTCCGATCTATTCACAATTGCAGTATTTTTACATCACTGACTGAAATTGGAATTTCTTTTGGTTTCCCGTAAACTTCTTTGCAATTTCAAAGAGGCTCTTTGGAATTCTTCAAACTCTTGTGCGTTTTGCTTCCTTGAAATCACTTCTCTACTTTTCTACTTCTCCCAGCAGAAGTATGCTAATCCTAGCGGCACGCTCCCATAGCGTGTGATAAGTAACAGTCCATATAATAAATTCTTTGTCTTACCTTTCTTTTTTTTGTTTTTGTTCCCTCGCGCTGTGAATACAATCACAGCTAGTTGTATGAACTAATCTTTTCTTCTTTTTTCTTAACACTATAATGGTGTAACCATATTACGAATAAACTGCATTGTGTTCTAACAGACAACTACTAATACAGCTTAGTTTCTTAAATATCAGCTGGGACATGTGGGAATGGAAAAAGTTTTCAGCAAGATGTGCAATTGTTAGGAATGTAACAGGCAACAGAAACACAAGAAATCTGTAACAGAATGCACACATTATCACATGCTGAACTCTTAGGGTTGATAGAAGTGAGATAACTTCAACACAATAAAATATCATTTGATAAAACTTGTTCTTCTAACCTAGACTCTAGCTTGTTCTCAATTAAAATTTAAATGTCAGGAATTAACTTATATTATAAGTTAATTTCTTTTTCTATTTTAGCTGCAGATGTTCCTATTTGGAACATTCTTTATTTTATGCTAGTCACATTCTCAATAAGTAGCTAGTCATGCAATAGGTCTGAAATTAGTAATGTAGTGTTGGAGAAGTGTAATCATTTCTCAGCACAGGTCAAGATATAATGTACATTTGAGCTGTTACTCTCTTGCATTGTTTGCCTGTTTTGTTGTGTATCACAACATGGATCTATTAGCGTTGATAGGATATTGTAACTAGTCAGACATTCACTATAATGAGCAGATAGTTACTATCATTAAGAAAATTAATGGATTTTAATGAGAATGTAGTTGTTAGTTGAAATTTGAATATTATCATTAAAAATGATGTTAAACTTTTCTAAGCACATCTTTTTGGAACATGAGTCAAAATTGTTTTGCAAGAAATGTATAAAAGTGTAGCACAGGCTTCAATTATATACCAGCTAAAGCCAACAAGGAATATGATTGTATGTTTGTTACTTATGTTGTTGACGAAATAAACATTTGACACTGAAGCCCAGTGAAATGGGAATAGCTATAGTTTTGGCAAATGATTAGAGCCTAGAGCCTATCAAGTTGTTGCATGTGGAGTATTTCACCTTGAACATCTACAAGTCTGTACTTGCATGTATTAAATTAAACTGAAATTTGACAAAAATACACTTATGTTATTTCATATTTTAGCACTGGGGAATAACTAATTTGCTACAAAATAGAGCAATATATAATGATGCAACTAATTTTTTATGAGCCTTATTGAGGAAATCAGCCTTTTAGCATGGAATGGTATACAATAAACTGAAATAAAGATATTTACTAATAAAGGAAGATATAAATAAAATCAAAAAAATTTAGTTGTGTTTCAATTATCTAAAATCGGTTGAACAAGCTTATTTAGTTCATTTAAACGTGCGCTTCGAAATCCCAATAAGTTGTACAAGTTTATCATCATCTCAATGCATTTTCCCATCATCTTGAAGAGCTTTCAAATAGGACACAATCTCTTCAAATGTTGGTCGGTCAAGAGGTTTCATATGTAAGCAGCGGTTCATTAGCGATGCATGTTCTGCAGCTCTATATACATTATCTGATTGATCCCAGTCTGGGGGGAGTTTGGGTCTATCATCATTTAATACTGCAATAATTATTTCTCTGTAAGTGTAGTTGTAGTATGGTATGCTCAGCTCAGGACCAGATAAACCGGCAAGCACCTCGAATGTAACCATGCCATAGCTGTAAACATCATGTTTGCTGCTGACACCTGCACCCTGCTCTTTGCGTGATTCAAATGCTTCGGGAGGCATCCATGCCAATGTACCCTGCAAAAATGTAAATACAGAATTTTATCAAATGGTGCATATAAAATTTAGTAGAATTTTCAGCAAAATACCATGTTAAGACACAACTCAAATCCTAACAAGAAGAACTATATACAATAAAATTAGCTTGAATTCCAACAAGAAAATAAAATGTTTAAAATGAATCAGATTAGAGGTGGTACAAAATTGAACATGATTTGGGCAAGACTGAATGCATTATTGTGTTACATTTTACTTTTTCTAAAACCAAAATCTAAAAAACGTTCCATGACTTCATTGTATTAGCCAGAAGCTAAAGTATAGCTTCATGTAAAATGTATTTAAACATGTAAATATTAAAATAAGTTTGACTGGTGGCTAATGCTCATGTGATACTGTTTTTTTCAGAAAATGTACAAAATATTTTAAACAGTACACATGCACAGTGTGAATGAGTTCGTAGAAAGTTACCGTGCCATGAGTGTCAGTGCGAATGGTTTTAGAGAAACTTGAAACACTTGAAGCAGTCTTTGATAGGCCGAAATCAGTCAGCTTTGCGCGAATATCGTCTGTTATCAGCACATTATCACTAGATTGGAGCAAAAAAATATTCTGTTAATTTAAATAAGTTCTTTTTTCAAATTTCTGCTCTTCAATATAAATGTAGTAGCAAGTAAATAAATAGAGGTAAATATCCACTTTTTTAGTGAGAAAAGACATATTGTATGGAGATTAAGAAGTACCACTCCATACATTACTAATTTATTGGCCTTAATCTACAGTTGAAGTTCAATAATTTATAAGTATCATAAGCATTGATATATTTTCATCCGAGTTTCACACATGCCAGTGCTGTACAAATTTGATCAACAATTGGTATTTTACCGAGCATAGCATCTAGAACACAGAGTTTAAAATCCTTGATATGAATATATTTATATTCAGAATTAACGGTCACACGTACCTTTTGAGATCCCTGTGATACATTTTATTTTCATGCAAGAAAGCCATGCCCTCCGAAATATCACACAATATAGTATGTCTTTGTCGCGCATTCAATGATGACCATTCATTCACATTGTTTAGCATTTTACGCAAACTTCCCTTTTCCATATACTGTAAGAAATAGGAGCTTTACTCTTCTTGAATATTTTAGTATTAAGCACTGCATAAACAATTTTACTACAGAAGGTCACAAGCATTTTGAATGAAAATATGCCGACTAAATCTACATGCATTTACATCTCTGTATATAGACAATCCATTTAATTGCTTTTTGTAATGTAAGCAAGGAATAATATATTGCCAATATACACCTTAAATGTGTAAGCACTGTATAGAGGCACTCTAAAATCGATATTTTACCAGTATTCTATAGTAATCCTCTGCACACATCATTTATTAGGTTGTTAAGACTTTCCTATATAGAGGTGGACTCTTTAAAATATTTACACCTATTGCATGGTACTTTAGAGATTGAAACGTATTGATATGTTGCTGGACTTTATAATTACTAAATATTAAAAAAAGTATTGAATTTTATCTCATCAGTTTGAATAGTAAATCAAAAGCTTATCATGATGGATTTGGAGTTGATGGGAAGAAAGTTACACAAAGATTGTACTTTGCAATAGACAACCATCTACAATAAATTTACAGTAAAGCGATAATAAATGAAAATGGCATACCTCGAGAATCAGTGTGAACTTCGAAATAGATGTTATACTTCCATATAATTCTACCACCCTCGGACCTTGCAGCTGTGTTAATGTGTAGAGTTCTTTAGCAAACTTTAAATATACCTTTTGAAGCTGTTCCGGAGATAAACCAGTCAAATTCACTATCTGTTAAAGAATAAATCAATTAACATAACTAAGATTGGACAAATTTCCAAAAAAAATGAAGAAACATCCTCTATAATGGTTTTCTTTTCAGTAACACTGTGGAGAAATCATCCAAGTAAACTTGGAGTGACATTACAAAAATCATATAATTTAACCAAGAAAAGAAGTAATTTATGATAATATGATCATCACATAGATATTCAATAGAACACCTCTAAATCTTTAATGTACTTTAACAAACTAGACGAACTTGTGCATTAAGTTTTTCCTTTTCACTTTTTTGTGTAAATTATAGAACAATGAAGCTCAGTATTGCTATCAAAATATCAATAAATGTACATGCAAAGGTGGTACTGATAGTATCAAAACCAGCAATGGAACTTCACATGCATGCACAATCGACATGGAAATCAATAACGAGATGCAAGTTAATAATATGATGTGCAACTGAGCTACCCAGTTACTTATTGAACTCACTACAAATGCCCTTTGCAGAAATGTTAAATTCTTTGAAACTAGCATGCCATAATGCATATTTAACTTACACACAAACAAACTTGCCTTGGCAGCTCGTACAGCACCACAATATTCCACTTTGTAGACCTCCGCAAATCCATCAACTCCGATAGGCATCTTTTGCAATATTTTGAAATTTATGGGTTCGCACTGTAGTCTACTTAAAGTTTGCGACACATCATCGTACATGTGTTTGTTCCATACTGGTCCTTCACCATCTCCAGTACTACTTTCAATTGAGTGTTCAGCAGTTTTGACACTCTCTTTTGATGAGTTTATAATGCCTATATGGCGCTCAACTTTCTCTAATGCAGCGCCCATTACACTTAAGTTAACTTTTAAGTTGTCAATTGCACTGTAAAAAATATCAAATAAAAAATGTAATTGATAGTTTATTGAATATTTCAGGTGAAATGGTTGATAATATCTATTGATATTGCTGCATTTTTGCCACTAAAATACGGTTTTATCGTGAGTACTGAAGATTCACATAATATAAACTCAACTTTACATAGACATGAGTTTCTAACCATAAAACATGAATAAAAATTGCATTTTACTCACTAGCAAGATAGATTCGTCTCTTGAATACCACCATTTACAAATAAATGGTAATTTTTATATTTCAGTATTGTCGATTTATTAGTAACTGTCTTTTTTTGAAAACTACAATTCATATTTGTTCCAAGAACATATCAAAACTTGATCACTATACATTTTAGACTACCGGTAACAAACATTGTTATTGATACTTGAAGCAAAAATATGTATTTACTTTTGATTCAAAACCATCATTGGAACAATATAAATATGATAAAAAAAATTCCAATTTCAAAATTATTCAGTGTTAGCATCATCACAATATCATTATCCCAACATAAAAATAATATTTAAATGACATGCATATAATATCTATAATTTAGTATTCTTTGAAGTACAAATATACTAAAATAAGTACTTACGACATAATAATGGTAACATTCTCGTCAATCCAAAGATCTATCCCTAATGAAGCGACACTTATTCCAAGATGTAGATTTGCAACTGCTCTGCTTAAATTATCTGATGCTTCATCAATTAACTCTTGGGTGTTTCTCGACAAAGTAAATTGGACCAACATATTGTTTTCATTATGAGATTTTGTGCGTTGCACTAACTCATTGAGCAACTGTATACAATTATCCATGTTCTCCATAGCAACGTTGAGTTTTGCATTCGGATGAGATTCAGAATATTCATGTACGGTTTCCAAAATAGCCTGATATATATATATATATATAATGCATAAGCCAGCAACAATATTAAGAAGTTTATTTAGAAGTTATTTCAACTTATTGTTATCATTATCAACTTAAATAAGAACTATCAATATTATGGTCAATGATACATTTCAGTATTTGGTAGTTTATTTGACAGTAGTATAAATATTTAGATTGGAGTGTATAATTTATTTGAAGTACCTCAACAGTAAATCATAATATCTTCAAAAAATTGAAAATTTGCATCTGGAAGGTCATGAAAAGATGCATTATTTATACATGCAATATTCAATGCTAAGAATTTCTCAAAATATCCTTGAGAGAACATATGAATCCTATAATGATTAACAACATCCTGGTAGAAACTAGTATGTACTCTCTAATAAATGCCAAGGAGATAAAGAGGTGAACACTATATATATGTATATATAGTTAGGTATAAACTAAGCAAGTAGTGAAAATTAAAGTGTCAATTATGTGTGCATGAATGTGTACATATGTTGGGGATATCATACCTTCATGCTATCAGCCCATTGGACAATCTTTTTGAAGTTGTCATTCGGAGCTGGTGCAGCTGAAAACATTTCCACAATCTCATTGCATAATCCATATGCTGTTTTCACATAAGGCAAATGCGAACAAATT
>JAULBW010002611.1:0-24212 GCA_032358265.1 Vaucheria bursata | reverse complement strand
CAGCTAAAATGGAATAACTCTTAAGAGAGTAATTCCCTTAAGAACTAATTGTTGTAAACAAATTAGTTCCTAACACATGTCAGCAGAAGTTCATCGATAAAAAGTGTTGGCAGAGTATCATAAAATCTCAACTGCTATGATAACCTATTTAGAAGTGTCCATCTCTGTTAGTTTGATTTTACTATTACAAAAACCTTTATAGCTACAATTTAGATGGGCTAAACTGTTGGTGGCTGTCATACTGAATACAACTATAATGATGGAAGCAATCTAAAAATTACATAATGGAGGTATTTCATTTGTTATACAACTCATTTACTAAAAAATCCAAATGCTACAAAGATGACATTGCATGATAATACTCTGGAAAACTTATTGACACATTAGTAAAATCAGATGTTTCATTCTACTCTCTGAGCTAGGTTCTCAAATTTAAAATATAGTTTCAAGCAACCTTGACAAAACTATTTTTCTTGAACTAAGAGTTTGTAAACTGCCAACTGAAATCTTATTGGTACCAATAAAATTACTAGATATATAAGTTTATGTAGAATAGCACTTTAATTACTGTCTGGATATATACTGCTCTAGTACTTCTGACTGTTTACTGTTAGGAACTAACTCTATTAAGGGTTAATTCTTATTTCTATGTAGCTGTGGTATGATTTGTCCATGTTTTGATTTTGGTTTCAATTTGATTTCAGTTTCAGTTCTGATACTTCAGAGAACTGAACCCTGTTCTTCATGCTACTATCTTTTGTGTGCTGCAAAAGTTATCTCACTTTCAGCAATGCACGTAGGTTAATATCAAATACTATTTCTGTTTTTGTTATTTGTTGTGTTTGAATTTTCCTAACATTTACCTTGTATATGTTTAGCTTAATTGCTACTTGCATTTCATTTTGTAGTATTTTTTTTGTAGCAGCAGTTTTTTCTGTAACTGTGTGAGATATTTAATATAGTTTGTGAGGTTACTTTCATGCAGCTTTTGCAAAATCTTATCACATTCACTTTTCTGTTACTCTTCTACATCATTGCAATATATACTGTTCAGTTGGTTTTCTTGATGTGGCAATGAGTTTCTAGTTTTGGTCACTTCATTCATTGCATCAACATTGTAGTCTGTATTTTTGTTCTTTGCCATATTACATTTTCATTTTATCATTTCATTTCATGGCATTCTCATAACAATACACGTTTTCAAGCTAACTGTTTCATTTCTAGATTATCTCATAAGTTACATTATGCTTAGATGCCACAAGCAGATAAGGCAATTTTATATTTTGCGTTTTGAATTGTCACTGTAAAATTGATCATTTATTCTTTTTGTAAAGTAAGTTTTTTGATGTCCTATACTTGAATGACCACCAGCAGGTTATAAGGCCAAATACTTTTGTTTGTATGGCTCTAGATGCTCTGGTATATATGTACACATGGGTAGAAGCTGTACTTGGCACAAAACTGTAGAGCTGGCAGTATATATAAGTTTAGTTTTCTTAATGCAAAATAAATTCAACCAGAATAAATAGAGTTGGGTCAAAATCTAGGCTGGCTTCTTAGAGTTTTTTATGAACTGCAATAAATATTACGTAAATAAAACCACAGTACAGGGTTGTCCAATATATTCCCAGCACATGTAAATACCTTCCATACTATCTTTTCCATGTTAAAAAAAGGTTATCATAATATATAAAGCTATTATAATTTTTTTAAAACATTCTATTTTTACTTTACTTCTGCACTTCAGCCATTTGAGTATGAAAGCTTTGGTGCAATAGGTTTGCATCTAAATTGGCTGACATATGACTACATTTATTGCATAAGCTTTCAAAAGTTTGTTGAAAATCAAGCTTGAATTACTTTTCCAGGAAAGCAAATCATTCATATACTTTTCTATATTTTTTAATTTTCTCACAGATGGTTTCCAAGTACAAGTGGAACATATACATGTATATGATCAAATAGCTAACTAAAAAAAATATCATGGATCAGTCTCTAGATGTAGCTCATAAATAATTTGAGCAAAACTGTCTTTCTACACTATGTAAATATGTCTACGCATGCATAATGAATAAACAGTTGAATTTTGGGATAGAATCGTCCCAAAAATTATGTTACATAGTGTAATGCCTAATGACGCACTCAACATACACACCAGAAACAAAAAAAAATAATTTTTTTTGCAAAAGATTGCTGTACACGTCACTTGCAGCTTTTCCAAAGTACAATTTATTATTGATTTGAAAAGTTCTACAAGTCATGTTTCTAATCAAATTCATTCGAATAGTTGAATTTTACTATTTTCAAAACATTTGTAAATAATCAAACGTATACTTTTTATTAAAAACCTTATATTTATTCATTTCCGAGCAATGAAAGCTGTATAAATAGATACAGCAGAAAATTGATGAAAACTTAAAGGAATAATTAAAAAGTCATATATACAGTTTGGATGAAATCATCCTTTCTTCTCTTGCATCGTTTAAAAACTTTTTCGAAAAAACCTTAGCTGGGTAGCAATTTTTCGGTTATGCTATATTGTCTAAATCAATCTATACATTTTTAGAATTTTTGGAAGCAAAAATAATAAAAGATTCGATTCTTTTAATAAAATAACATCACTAATGCTATACTGGTTTACTTAAGAGTCCTGAAATCTTAAATGACTAGAAATTTTTTTCTTGTTTGCTTATAAATATATAATTCGGCAGAGATAACCACAGAATCTGTAACATACAAATGGATCATAAACTACATAGAAAAACTGTGAAAGTTTGTACATGAAAAAATATATATAAATTATTTTTAATCATCAACCTGCATCAGTACTTAGTTTGGACCATAAAACATCCTATTGAAAGTAGCTACTTAGAAAGCCAGGCTATTGCATGTAAAAGTACAGATAATGATATCCCATTATTGCGGGATTCAACTTCGACCGATTGTGAAGCATTCTCCACAGATTCTGTGTCTGAATTCCAGAGACTTTCGGAATCATCAGGTGGCGACTGTCCTCTACTCTTCTCTGGTTTTAAGTTACCTACAGGCTCTGTAATCAATTTGAATAAGCTGCTATACTGCATCGATTGTGTGTGATCTTCGCCATGGATTATCGCTCTCGTTTGCTCGATAATTGCTCGGGAATTCAAAAATTTTGTTTTAATATTCAATTTATCATCCTTTTGAACAGTGCTTTCTGTATTGATTTTGTCTAGTTTCTTTTCGAATGCAACTGATTCTTTTGTAATATCGGGTAAACGATAAAATTTTTCCATTTCTGAAATGTCAAACAACTTTTTCATTAAAAAATTCGATGAAATAAGGTTAAGTTGTTCGATGTTTTCTAAAAAATTGTAGGCTGATTTTAGACTTTTATCCACTGCAATACATGATACAGTGGTATCATGAGGGACATAATAATTTTTTAGCGCTAAGGCACTAAAATTTCCAATAATGTGGCTGGAAGAAACAAAGTCCACCACATTGTTATCTTCAGCATGGTCAGGTTCACAACCACTTTGAGCTTTTATTTCTCTACTGATTTCGTCATTATTGTCCTCCAATGCATAAGAGCCTTCAATGCTGCTCAGTGCATCAACATCTTTTAATGGTAAATCACTAAAGTTTTCGATTACAAGATTCGACAATACAACACTCGCTTGTTTGCAGTATTCTTTCAAATTGTCAGGGTCACTATTCTCTCTGCAATGGCTGTCCTCAAGAAGGCGATTAGCATTAGAACGAAATTCGGTTGCAGAATTTTCTGCTTCATCATTGTAATCTTCGTTTAAACTTGGCAATATTTGGAATGGTTTTGGCTGTGATTCTACTGACAAATCATGTTTCAAATTCAGAAGATTGTTTTCATCGATCAATATAAATGAATTTGTGTTAGGCAATGAAAAGTAATATGATTCTAATTCTTTCACTGATTTTGTGGTTAAGGATGCATGCGAAGAAGATTCAGACATGCTTTGATGCGAAAGAGCCCCTTCCTCAGATTTTTGTCTAAACTCAGAAAAATTAAGACATTAAAACATCATTTTAAAAAGTATACTTATTACAATAATTCATTTATAATAAAAATACCAAATGG
The DNA here is from genome assembly GCA_032358265.1 of Vaucheria bursata. NCBI lineage: Eukaryota > Xanthophyceae > Vaucheriales > Vaucheriaceae > Vaucheria > Vaucheria bursata. The sequence goes on along the minus strand of JAULBW010002611.1, from coordinate 20,116 downwards.
AGTTAATGCCTAAAATAGCTTACACGGTGAAAAGGAAGGATGAAAGGAACAATAATATGCCACTAACGATAGACAATGTGAAAAAGCATATACATATTTTGATGACTCTTAAGCCCACATTGAGTTCATTTTTGTTGAAAGATAAAAATTCTAGATATTTTTAGAATACAAAATATTTTAAATAAGTTAGTGATGTGTTATGCTATTTCAGGTTATGTGGTTTGAAGAATGATTGCACCGAGTATGCTACTTAAACGATAAATTTAGACTTTTTTTTATTTCTGAAAGGGTTTTCGCCAACATTAATTTGTGAAAGATCTGATTTTGCTTTTTTAATGCTTAGTTACTCATCCTTTTTTTCTTGCCAAGAGATTAATTTTTTTCATATTGACTTGTTCAGGAACAATATACACATATAGCAAATTTAATATCACAAACATAGATCGTTAAATTTCTGTTAACATGCGAAATATAGTATAAAGGAAAAAATAAATCTATTTACTGCACTGAACCCATTTTCAGCAACAAAGTAATATGCTCATTTACACCTTGGTTAACAAAAATAACCTGGCATTAACTGAAGTTACCACTAACAAAATTTGTTACAAACATTTTTGAACTTAATTTGTATATTTTCCTTTCAAAAATCAAATCTAGAAATAAATAACATGTACCGAATATACCTTTCTAAAGCCATTGCACGTTGATGTAAAAGTGAAAAGATTGAATTTTTTCTCGACAGCGATCTCTGGGAATGCTCTGAAGTTGATAGTGAACGAGAACCTATACAAATTAAATTCCAAACATAGAAAACTGTTACAACTTTATATTAAATATAAATTCAATTTCAGCCACTAATTAGATTGGTGAAGATTCATTTCACACAAGTTAATTGAGATGCAGATGATTTCATTGCAGCTGACACCATAAGTTACACCAAAAATTAAACATTCATTGACTATATTGGATTATTGATATCTAAGTACACAAGTACAAATAGGTTGATGGAGTGCTAAAGCTATCAAATAATAGAATATATCATTTAATGGACCATCGATATATGGAATATCAACTATAAACAAATTTAATGTGCATTTCAGGATGTCTTATAATAATAGCTCATGATTCATATATATAGCAAGATAAATCATATACATGAAATATTTAAAAATTTTTGATGGATAACTGTACCAGATCTTTGAAGGTAATTAGAAGAAATCGATGTGAGATTAGCTAGACCTCGGGCCAATCGAGTGCGTTCAATAGCATTTATTGCTGCTTTTGCTTGCCGGTCTATATAAAAATGCTTCACTTATATTCGATATTGCTAAAAATAGGCTTCAATAAACTCATAAAATTGAAAAACTATTGTGAAGCTTATGGATAGACATTATACATTGATTGCTAGCTATATAGATAGTGGAATAACTTATTCAAATAAAATATTTCTGTTTATAAAGTGCTTACAAATTTTTTTGAAGTACATGACTAAAAAGCAATGATATCTTATTTTGGGCAGCTCTGGCCTGTCTCACAAAGTAATTTTTTTACAAATAAAAAATTATGTACTGCTATAAAAAGGAATTCGATTGAATAATGAAGCTAAATATCAACCCGCGAGAGGGCAGGGCATAACTATACGAAACAATTCATTCGCGAATCCCCATTCTCAGAGAGCAGTTACAGCAGGTTTGAGAAATTATTTTTTAATATCAAAATTAATAAACCCCATATTAGCATACTGCGTTGGACGTTGTTCAATAGTGGATCGGTACTCCATATAAACTTTTTTGATAATAATAAAGCAAAATTATTCAACAAGAAAGGTCCTGTGAATTAAAAATTCACCTGAAATTTTTTTACATGATTCTGATTCCCTTTGCTTAGTTGCCTGGACACGATTTCCTGCGTGTGCGAATGATAGCCGTTTTGACACTAACATGTTATCTCTGAATTTTATCAAAATAAAGACGTCTAATTTTTTAAGAGCATCACCTACCAGCTTTACTTATCGAACAAGAAGATTCTGCTCGAGCATGTAAACTCTTAAGTCGAGCAGAGAAATTCAAATAGTCTGACATCTCTCAGATGCCGCAAAGTTGGATGTGCTTTGTGACAAACCTTCCGTTCCAATTGATAAATCATTGATTTATATATTTGCAGTTCTAACCACGTTCGAGTCCAAAGACTAGCATCAAGGTGCATGTTCTATTTTTTAATCTACTCGGTAATGCAAGGCAACTTGTGCAGTTTCGCTTCCTATTTTGTTTGTTAAACCAATTAGATGTAGGTATGCCGAAAAGATGAAACGCTACAAAATATGTATGTCAAAAAATAGCAATCGATTTACTATTGCATTTAAATTAAAATTAAATAAGCATAATGCCCTCAGAATTTTATTTTTTTGCCCTTTCACTGATTATGATGACGTCGATGAATGTATTGGCGTGGGTATCAGTGCCAGCTAAAATTGTTGCTGGCCGTAACTTTCGCTTTCTTGCGATGAACTCTATTGAGGCAACAAAAGATCTTCAATCTTCCTCAGAAATCCATTCAAAATCTTTAGCTAAATCTTCCAGCAAAAATATGAACGTCAAATCCGATTTTTTGAGAACCTTGATTGATAGGTATGTTATTGATAAATTTTTCTTCATGCTTTTTTAAATGATAAAATTATGAGAATTTTTATTACTTTTCAAGCTGACACGAATAATATCAATAACTTTCTAATGACCGGATGATTTGATCAAAATTGCTGATTGTGCATCTCAATTTGTATGTTAAAAATGCCAATGTGGGAAAAAGTAAGCTGTATAAATATTTGATTACTAATACCTAATGTTCCTCTGAAATCAATAATACAAAATTGGAAAGGGTGACCATAAACTTTTTTTTGCAAAAAAGTGAATCCTTACATAAAAAGAATGGTAGCCTAGTAAAATCCTATATTCAATTTATATGTTTTATATGCTTCAGAGGATTTTTTCATCAATGCACTGATTTGCATGGGCTCGATAAGAAACTTTGCCAACAAAGTTTAGCTGGTACTGACAAGAGTTTTTCGGCATATCTCGGCTTCGATGCAACTGCAGATTCTCTACATGTTGGAAGTTTAACCCAAATTATGATTCTTAGACATCTTCAGGTTAAGCTAGATGTTTTTTATTTATTCAAAAAGACCATCGTGTTTTTTAGCTTTATTAAATAAAAATATATGATTTATATATTTGCACGTATATTTGTTGGAACTCAACATTTAAATTTAAGTTTTTCTACATTTTTGTAGAAAAAGGAGCATAGTTCATTTGCTTATAAAATATTTACTTGTGTCTCTTTACATATTTTTGTTTTCTAATCTGATTTGTTTGCTGCAGAAATGCGGACATAAACCACTTGTTCTTATTGGCGGAGGAACAACAAAAGTTGGAGATCCTAGTGGCAAAGACGAAAGTAGACAATTATTGGATGATGCTGCAATCGAGCGAAATAAAATTGGAATAACCAGCATATTTAAAAAGGTTAGCTATGTAAATTTTTATACAATTTGGCTAATATATTATATATGCAAGTAAATGTCCTTAAAATATATATTGCTTCAATATTTTTTGCTCCTTTTTTAATTTGTTATTTTTTCTTCCATATTAAGAATTTGATGTGTATTTAAATGATATTACATAGAGAAATATATTTTGATCGATTAGAAACACTCACAATCTATTCAATTAGGTAGGTGCAATATTTCATTTGGAGAATCAATTATAGGATGAATATTGTACAATATTAAAAATGATATGATAAAATGAGTAATTATAATATATATGCTGAGCATCAGGCGAGTTTGAGTGATTTTTGTGTGAAAGACATTTCTACTGGTTACCACTCAATACTGTCTCTCTTGAATTTATATAGGTGACAAGAGCAACTTTATTAATTCGAGAGAGGTTATAAACTCAATAAACTTTTTTATGCATTAATTTTTAGGCATGCAGTCAATTTTGAGCAATAAGTGTTAACTCAACCAAGATTACACTGCAAGTTTGTTAGATACCTTGTAGACTACACAGTATATAATTAACAGCTACTTTGTATGCTGTATATAAAATGTTTTCTAGCATTCTAGAATGTTCTATAATGATTCTAGAATAATTTTCATGGAATAAATGAAAACTTTGTAAGATACTCAACCTTTGTTTCTTTGTATTTACATTGAATTATTTTTCTGTGGATGCTGCTCAATTATGTTTTTAAAGAATAATATTAAGTGCTTCCCCTCAGTCAATTATATCAATTAGTGCTCTAGCTCTATCGCAACTTTTTTACTAATTTTACTATACAGTTTCTTAAGTTTGGTGATGGTGCTAGCGATGCCATTTTGGTGGATAATAACGATTGGTTGAGCAACTTAAGTTATGTGCAATTTTTACGTGAGTACGGCCCGCACTTCACCATAAATCGAATGCTATCGTTTGATAGCGTTCGTCTCCGGTTAGAGAGAGAACAGCCTCTGACCTTTTTAGAATTTAATTACATGCTTCTTCAAGCTTATGACTTTGTGGAGCTGCATCGACGTTATGGATGTAGGTATGCATTTCGATACTCTATAATTGATGGTCTACTAAATTATATATATACTACTATTTGGTAGTTTTTTACTCTACTGACCACTCGTTTTTGGTGAATATTAATGTCTATGATGCGATATATTTGAATATCTGATAGTATTTGGTACTCGATGGTATCAGTCTATGGTATATCATTTGTATGTTGGTTTTGGAGTTTCGAAACAGACCTAACATTCCCTTAGTAGGTCAATGCAACAAAAAGGGTTTTTTTAACTGAGTGTAATCCAAATGAGATTATATACGAATCGTCCCCTTAGACAAGGTTGTATTCGAACTATACACCCTTAGTGCTGTATTCGATTTCAAGAATGCAACTTTTGAAAATACGATGGTAAAGCTGTTTTTGAATTGTACATCTAGGTTTTTATCTCAAGGCAGTTTAATTGTAACTACTCAAGACTTATATTTGAATATGTAGGCCGTTTTAATTTTTAAAAAGCATCAAATCCTTAAGATTCATGAAAAAATTCAATATTTAGTTGATACAAATAGAACTGATTTTTTTATATTATCAGCTCCTAATTTTCTGCATTTTTAATCTATATATACATATATTAAATATGGTTTGTAGCCTTCAAATGGGCGGTTCTGACCAGTGGGGGAATATGGTAAATGGAGTCGAATTAGGCCGACGAACACTAGGAGCCGACTTATACGCATTAACGGCCCCACTCATTACAACCAGCGACGGCCGGAAAATGGGGAAATCGGCTTCTGGGGCCGTTTGGCTGAATGCTGATCGGCTTTCCCCGTACGATTATTGGCAATTTTGGCGAAATACGGATGATGCAGATGTATCAAGATTTTTGAAATTGTTCACAGAGCTGTCATTACAAGAAATTTCAAATTTAGAAAAGGTCAGTTCAGCTTTGTATGAATGTTGCCAATGTTTGAAAAATTGGCAGTACACCGGCTTTATACATGTCTTCTGTTTGTACTGAAGATTTGTATTCTAGGATAAAAAATAAATTCATGTAAAATAAAGATTAAAAGAATCCTCAAATTGAATTTTGTCTACTATGAAATTATAATTTCAATTTAGAGATCATGTCAAAAATCGATGGTTACAATAAAATAAGATGTGTCTTTACATTATGGTTATGCAACTGTACCGCCAATATCTTCATGTATACAGTAAGTTTGAGATCTAACGAATCTGTTGGAGGACCGCCGAATTAATTCATTATATCTGAAAATCTGATGCTAAGCTTGACACAATTTGTCTTTTTCATTTTGTTGTAAGTGAAGACTAGTTACAAGTGATTTCTTTTTATTTAAAGTGTACAATACCGTAATATTATCTATCACGTTTGAATGTGTGGATATGGTCGTACAGGCTAAAATTGAAAGCACAACTTAAAATATTCATATATGGAGTGAATTCGATTAGATGCTCATTATGGCAATGGCATGGGGTCTTAATTTTGAATTACTGAACTTGATTTGTTTATGTATTTGAATATTTAAGTTCTAAGAGTTTGAATATTAGAGAAATATCTAAAAGAATGAAATTTCTGGAAAGAATAAGATTAATGAAATTGAACACCCAGATTAACATGTTCCTGTGTTTACTGTATTATTTTTTACATTCGAGATTTAGTCAAAGTCTTTTTTTATTCTTAAGGCTGCATATTGATTTTTCAAATTTCAACGTATATAGATCACTTGCTATAATGGGGTCTACATATATATATGATGATATTTGAGCGAGAAATACTCGAATCTCTGTGTAAAAGAAAAAATTATGGTAAAACTCTAATTGAATATGATTCGTTTAAGGCTCCTATCATGATTCATTTCATTTTATGGTTTACACATTGATTCATCTGTTCTATTATTCAATGCACCTATCAACCAATGTTTGATTAACTAATGTAATTAGCGCCCATAAATTTAATAACTATCATATTTATACCGTTAAATTCTGGGCGGTTTGTCTTTTTTACTTGTTTCATACTAATGAATTCATTAAAACTTGAAGCCTTTATTTTTTTACTTTTTTCATGAGTGATGTGATATAAAATGAACAATAAACAAAAAATTTAGTTAAGTATGACTTGTCCAGTTACTTTACGTTTATACATATATCTTTCATCTTTAGAAATACTTTGATTTACGAGAGACAAATTATGTATATTTAGCTAGAAGGAAAGGATATAAACGAAGCAAAAATAATTCTAGCGGATGAAGCAACACGTATGTTACATGGCGATGAATGTTTAGAGGAAATTAGGGCCACTGCGAAGCAATTATTTGATGCAGGTTCGAACGGAGGGAGTAATGCCAGTTTACCTCGAACTAGGTAAGATATGTTTTTTGTTCATAATATTATTTGTTGATTTTTTGCCATGGAATATTACTGGTAGTAACATTGTTACGTATGAATTTCCAAATGTTTCAAAGTATGTATGAACAGTTTACACTGCATAGACTGATACAATTGGTAATACTAGAACTTCGAACTGAGTATATCATATTTGGTATATCAATTTTCACCAGCAAATGGAGGTCAGTAGAGTGTAAAGCTCTCAAATGATAAAATATACCATTTAGTAAACCTCGATTTATAGAATATCAATTGCATCAGTATACACTCATATGTATGTGTGCACGAATGCATCACTATAAAAAGACATTGGCAGTGCACTAGTCTACCATCTGTACTCCAGTCTCGCTCAAGTCCTTTGTTTCATCAGAACGTTTGTATTTCGATGTTTTTGAATGAACTCCCTGATGATCTTAGTATTATTTATTTACTATTGGATAGAAGTCAATTGATTTTTTTAATAGTTTAATTTTCTAGAAAACGGATGATTTGAGGTTAGGTGAGGGATTGATGTTTAAAATTTTTTGTACAAATCAATCAAAATATTAAAAAAAATTGTCTTTATTTTTCGGGTTCACCAATATACTGCTAATATCTTCAAACATCAACGTGCATTACATTGTAGATAATTGAAGTAAAACATTGCTGATGCCAGTACCGTGTCCAGTAATTTTACGTTGCAGAAATTATACTTGTGCAGTGTCTCCACAAAAATTGTGCATAAAAATGCACCAATAAGATTGCAACCTTATTTGATTCAAGTGACCCAACTGACTGAGTATCGAATCGAATTTCACATTATCTTTCAAGTTCATAAAATTCAAAAAGATTAAAAAAATTTCGAAAGTTCAAAATATAAAGAGTTAATATCGCAATAAAAAATTAGAAATTGAATTTTGGCACCCTACCTTTAAAAAACTAAAAACTTGTCATTGCCTCAGAGAAAGAATAGTTATTCACAGATGATGCAAAATTTCTATTTTATAGCATTACTCAGGATGAGGTAGATGCAGGGTTGAATGTTCTTGATATTTTCGTTAAAGCTGGGTTAGCAAATTCGAAAGGAGAAGTCAGGCGGCTTATTAAAGGGTAAGCTTTTGTATTTATTAGCACATGTAAATATGATTTTATACGATAGCTTCAGGAAGGACATATCAGTAATTCTCTACGGAAATTTCGGTAAATTTTAAATGGCAAGATTTAATAACTCCCTTAAAATTGCATTTACTGTAAACTCTGTACAGTAATACCTCGATTACAAACACTACTTTTCAATTGCATGTCTATACTTTTCAGTTCATCGTTTTTTCATCTCAATCCACCTTGTTTCCGCTCAATAATTCACCTGTTTTCCGGCGTTTCATGTGAGCATTCAAGAAACGAGTAAAATAATCAAAACAAATATTTCTCTCGAAAACAATTCAAATTCGGTGTCCATCTAATCATGGGATTACTGTATGCAGCATTCGGATAGTTGTGCATTACATGCATGCGAATCTCCCCCAAATATGAGCAATTCGCCTATAAGTAAGCATGATATTATTAGTCAGCTCTAAGTCTGCCCTTACTATATCTGTATACTCGAGTGAATAAGCTCTGTAAATCGAAAACGATCTTTTGTGACATCTTGTTATTATTAATATCCAAAAAACAAAATGGTAAGAATACAATCGACTTAAGTCAATTTTAGGCTAAGTTAATATTTTCTTGAATTTCCCAAAGTAGCTGCACAGGTATGGTATATCGGAATAAATTATTTTTTGATGAAATTTTTTGTTATGCCCAGTGACCAAAAAATCGATGCAAAATTTTGGGAGCCTCTAATGCAGTTTGTTAGTTTGTATATGTAAGTATATTCTATACCATTGCTCTTTTTCATAGGCAGCCTACTTTGTAATGATAGTTTTAGAAGAGCTGTAGCTAACCAAGAAGTTTATGAAATTGATTGCATGATATTTGTATATAATGGTGCTTTTTGATTAATTCAATTTTTTTAGTGGAGGAGCAAAAGTTAACGATATAAAGATTGAAGATGAATCTGTGATTATACTACCAAAAGACTTCGAAGGCGGGGATGTCAAGCTCAGCAGCGGGAAGAAGAAACACGCTATTATCGAAATCAAATAAACCATATCGAATTATTTAAACAATTTTTTACAAAACGTTTTTTGTAATAATGATTCTATCCCACAAAGGTACATAAAGGAATGTGTATATCCCATAGTATAAATTTTTTTCAGAATCTCATCATTCGAGAAATTTCTAACGTTTAAATAATATATCAAATATCGTAAAGTTCACCACTGTAAAATTCAAAGCATGAAATTTAGATGGCCAAAAAGTATGTAGGGAAAATTTGGTTTTCAATCTGATTAATAATGCAGTATTCGATTAGTGTGAGTTTTAGGATACATCTCATAAGCTTATCTTGCTTTATTCGTTCAAAACGCAGGGGCTTAAAAAAGTTTTTTATTCCTTTTGTTGGAATATTTTTTGTACATTGAATCTATGCAATCTTATTGGTACATTTTAAATTTGTAAGCAGCGTTTTTGAAAGAACTGCATTTACTATTGAAATTGCGATATGTACGCTTTACAATTCACAGAATTTAGTCTTAATAACATTGCCTTGGCAGTTCCAAATGCAAAACATGCACTTAAATTAATATTAATAACAGCATTTGCTAACTAACATTTCTGCATTATAATTATTTGTGTAAACTAGTGATTAACCAATACAGTTGCATTGGTGTGAACTTCAGTACTGACTCTCCTAAAAGCGATTGTGGTGATACTAAATTTTTCACAAGATTTTCGAACCTAAAAGTTTTAGTGTAAACAACACTAATTCATCAGATTGTTTCTTCACAAACACTGTGGACAGTTTACTAGATCATATGCATCTTCAAGTTATTCATGGATTGCTAAATGAGACTAGTAAACATATCAATATTTCTTTAACATGGGACCATTTCATATGCGAAATCCGTATGCATAAAGGCCTAAAATTACTAGAACAAGCTCTATGGTTCCTAGAATAGGATCTCCGCCTCTGCCTTCGACCAATAGCAACACTTGATAGGCAGCCTAAAGATGTACTCGCTCGTATCAGTAAAAACAACTAAAATAAAAGTTGCATAATAAATGGATTGCCAAAAATGATATTGTACTTTAATGTAATAGTTGCAAAGGCGTGAATGATAATAAGTTCAGCTATCTCCTTCCTGATAGGAATAAAACTCCACTAATCAGTACAATGCTCCCCAAATTATATATAAGACCCTCATATCACAAATCATAATGAGGCCCCTTAAAATTTGTGAAGAACTCCTCAAATCATGCAGCAAAATCGTAATAAGATCCCATCTTCCACGTATAAGACTCCCCCCCCATCGTTATATAAGATATATTTAAGTCTTCCCCTTCCATATTTATATTAGAATTAGCCTCCATCATTATAAGATCTCCAAATCAATATAGAACGATGCCAACACAGGAGTATTGAAGCTGATAAAAATAATGCAAAAATAAAAAAGTATTCACCTGGTTTGCTAGTACTATAGAGGCCACAAGTGCACTCTGTCTAAGGACGCCTTTTGAACGAAATGATTGAATTTGAATCACGACATCTTTATCCAGCATATTCTGAAGGTCTTGCATTCGGTTCATTTCTTCTTTCAATTCAGCCTCAAAAGAAGAATGAAATTTTGAAAATGCCAAATTTGGAATAGTTTTTGCGTATGTAACATCTTTGTTTGTATATATATATATATATACATTTATTGCTTTTCAATAACTTTCTTAAACTTTCGTATTTGGGGTTTTAACAAATATTCATTTTGCATTGATTTACAACTACAATATCATTTTATTATCGGTCATTTATAAATAGAACATGTATTTTACATACTGTCCCTGTAAAAAGTACAAACGACCGTAGTGCAGCGAAGGAGATACTGCATGGCGGCTTGATAAAGTATATTTGCTCATAACCAATTTGCACTTTTAATGAAGGAACAAAGAAGTCATATTGTGCTAAGCTCAGCTTCATTTTTGCATGAAACACATAAAAGATATAATAAATTTCAAATATAACGAATTTCAGTTGTAACGAATTCCGGTTATAACGAAATAATTTGATGACTGATAAATTTGTTAGATTCGAAGTAACTACAGTAAAAATTTAGAAGTAATATATTTCACCTTCTCTTTTTCCATTCGTTCAAGTATGCCTCTAGCTCTCATTTCGTATTGTTCTATTAAAATTTGTGATGCCTTATCGGAATAGTCCGTAAGTTGAGTGGCTAAAAATTCATCAACTGCCTCTTTCTCTTTCCCAATTAGATCCCCAGCAAGAGCCCTAAGCTCAGCCTCCCTTTTCTATACATTCAAAAAAATAACTAGCTTATCTTTCAGATTTTTAGCATCTTCGAATTCTACAATTTAAACTTGAAATTATGACCCCTCCTATCCATCCAGTACTACAAGCGTCCTATAGAACACACCCTTTACTTCTCAAAAGTGCTCTGATGAAACTACAATATTTTCAATATCAAAAAATAATTTCACATTTCACGTGTCCATCTGTATCACATTACAGCACTAGCAAAAGATCAGCCATTTTCCAAAATTCAGCAGTAATGTACTTTTTCGGAGACAAAAATTTGTCCAAAGGTTTAAATATATATACGACATGATTGCTTTTAGATTTACAATGCTTACAAACTTAGCTACTTGCAGGCTTAGCAAATGATTTAAAAATAGATTGAATTCCATATCTTCTTTGAAAATGAAAAATTAAGTCTTCAATAGGACAAAAGAAAGACCATTTTTCCAGAGTTATTTATGCGTATAGATGTAAATATGTATGTACACGTACATGTTGCTGATTATTGTAAAATAAGATATTTTCTTACTACCATAAAGAATAATTGGCAAAAATATGAGAAAAAGTATAATATATATTTTTAGGGATAATTTCAATTACTTGTACAAACTCATACATCTATGCATACATATAAGGATACATACGTACATACACTCACATCTAACTCCTCATCTAAGAATTTCTTTAGATTTTCCTTTTCCTCATCGTTACTCCATATCATAGTATCCTGCAATTTAGTGGCAAGTTCCTGTAACTGGAAAAAAGAAATATATATATATATATACATGTGCATATTCATTAAAAATTAAAAGTCAGCTTTTCAATACTTGGTCTTCCAAAAATCTGATGTTACTATGAATTTAGTGTAAACATTTTTTTAGCACTATGCCTTTAAAAAAACTTAAGTATACATAATATCGAGATAAATCGATAACTTTAATTATTTAAAATTTATACTATATCGGTACATGCACATCAATTACTTATGTTCAAAATAAACTATTTATCATATAGAAATGATCTTCACCCTTGCAATGACCACAAATCTTGTAAATTAAACACTTAGAAAAGAAAGTTACACATACTAATATTATTCTTTAAAAAGTTTTTTCATAGCATTAAATGTTTTGATATTTTTAAAGCGGAATTTATCGATCCTAAGAATGGCGATGAAGCACTAAAAAACTAAAATTTTGGTGCTAAAAAATTACAAATTATGACATTTTTACTGCTAAGTTAATTTACCTCACAAAAAAATTGAACACTGAAAAAGTTAAATTTACTTAAAAAAAGAATTTTCATAGTATAAACATGTCATACTCTTAACTTGCACTTCATATTCGGGGGGGAAGGAAGGTAGAATTAAGACAAAAATTGTTTTATCCATTAAAAAATTGCCAAAAAAGCACAAAAAAAGTACTATTGAGCATATAAAACGTTGATTTATAACTTCACCTGCTCTCTATCTTCTTTGGAGCTAATATTTTTGAATGGATCCTCCATTGCGGAATCACCGAAGATTCTTGCTCGCACACTATCCATATCTAAAGAATCAATCAAGCTGAATAGTGGTTTTGTTGCTAACTCATCGCCTAGCGTCTAGAGCAAAAAATGGTTGACATAATACAGATATTAAATTTTACATGTAATAAACATAGGACTTGAAAAATTTACTTTTAACAAATTTTTACTTGTAACAAATAAAGAAATATTTATATTTTGTCTGAGTTCAGCTTTAGATTTTCATATGGCATATTAATTTTATGATTCCGAAAAATTGTTGTATCCAATGCTAGATGTAACAGTATATGCATGTACACATCCTTGAAAATATGTACACATGTACAAATGTATGTGCCTAAAATCCGATATAGTAGAAATGTGTGCGGAATCATAGAGGCAGACATCTGCAAGGAAAAAACGACCATTATGCGAGAAATTTAAATGAAATATAAAATGCAATATCTGAATTATAATATTCTAGAACTAAAGTATAATATTAAGAAAAACTGGTGGAATCGTTCAAAAATAAATGTTCAAGAGGTAACCTTGACCATTCATAGCAAAAAATATCTTAAATAATACCACACAGAAGTTGATTTGCTCATATTTTTTCCTCCACTCTTTGCACTTTTACACTGCACAATAATTCAAATATGTAATGCAAGAAATATTATGGTTTGGGTTGCTCTTGTGATTATACCTGTGTATCCTCGACCAGCGAAATTGCCGTTTCAGAAGAAGATTGCTGTAACTTCTCGCTAATATTGGCTCTGAATTCAGATTGTTTTGCATCATCTGACTCCACAGCTTTAGACCTACACTATATGTAGATTGTCGTATGAAACTATTATGAAATCATAGCATGGGCACTATGTTACATACATTTAAATTTTATCGTATTTCATATTTTCGTTCACAAATGACCTCTTTTACGACAAAAGTATATGAAGTGAAGTTAAATGAAGTAACCATATAGATGAATTTTCAGCTCCATGTGACTAATTTTGGTTAAAATTTCATCGTTAAAAAAATTTTAATGACAAATATATTCTATGAGCCATAGAACTTTCATTTCGATAACACTAAACACTGAAACTAAGTAAGTAGAGAAGTAATTTTAGCATGCAAATTATTTTTTTACGTTCCAATTTTTACTGATTCAAGCCTCTTTTTTATAATGAGCTTTCAAAAAATTTCATTCCCGTTTAATTCCAGAGATTATAAATGCTTCGGCCGAAAATAAAAAGCTAGTGGCTGCGTATTTATGTCATTAATAAAAATTATGGCTAGTATGCAAAGACTTTCTTTAAAGCAATTTTTTCATAAGCACATAGTCATATCACGGGACTAAACCTTGGTATTAAATGAAACCTTGACAGAATAGTCTGCTTAGAGTAAGAATCAAACAGCCCACTTTGAAAATCATTTTTCACTATTCCATGTAAGAACGAATTGCAGATATTCAAGAAATTCAACAGGATGAATGCAGTGCCAAATGTCCTTGCTGTTCTCATGGTGATATAATTTAAATGAAATAGGACTTATCATGAATCATGTATCCAATGATTGGGCTGGATCCGATTTAGTCTGCAACTTTTAGTTTCTTTAACTTGTGTCGACTTCAAAATAAAAGCATGACGTTAAGTCGACTTGAGGTATATTGAAGTCACACTCAAACCATCGATTCGCCGATGACATGGTGGCACGAATAATTTCAAGGGCAAAAAATGTAAAACTCCTGAAGCTATGAGTAACAATTGAAACAAAAAATCTCAATAAACTAAATGTCAAAATGCCATGGCAAAAAGCATGAGAAATTTGGCTCAAAGAAACTCATAATAGGACATATTCTGTTGACATATAGAAGTGTATTTTGAGGGGATTCATTGTTTTGTCGAGTTCAAAAATTTTGCAAAAAGAAATAAAAGTTCCTGGAGAAGTTTCTGTATTATTGCTCTTAGGTGTAAATAATAAAAAGGAGCTCATGGTAGGAAATATGGAAAAACCATTCCATTTTGGAAGTTAAATTATATTAATCTCCGATAGCAATATGTTGTTTTCTATTGTGGTTAATTTTGTTAAACTACACACTATTTACTATTTATAGCATATTTAAAGATTAGCTCAAGCATTAAATCCACTATTTGGTACTTTCAAGTAACGCCCCTGGTATGATATTATCTACTACTATCTACTGCTTTTGAAGTTTTCTGCAGTGAACTTGGAGTGGGTATGCAAGATATTTTAGAGCTAAATATTTCATAAACAAATCTCAGTGGCAAATATACTTGAAGTTGTAGTTAACAGGAATTAGCAGCTTGAAAAATAAGATTTGGTGCTGCCGTACCCCTCCAAAAAGACTCCACAAGTCAGCACTTCTATTTTAAATATATATACCAAAATTTTTAATTACACAAGTATTAGCTTTTGAATAGTTGAATCCTTAAATAGTCCAAAAGCTAGATATCCTGGAATATTGTACATATTTAAAGTAAATCACAATTTACTGACTCAAGTCATAATTTTGAAATGACTGTAGAACCATGCATACTCTGATTTATTCCTCATAAAATTGTATACCTGTAACTTGAATGTTGCTAACTTTTTACTTTTTTTCATATTTATAAGGTCAACAAATAGAATTTCAAAAATCTAGATATTGTGCTCATTAGAACATAATTTTCAAATTGACGTTTTCTGTACATTAAATTTATTTCCTATGCATAAATACTTGATTTTTTAAAGGTGTACAAGATGTATATGCCAGGAACAAATTTCTTATTTTTGGTTCTTCCTCAAACAATACAATTTTCCTCATTTTCATTAATGCTCTTTTATTTCTATTTAATAAATCTAATATTTATTACATCTAGTATAATTTTTTAAAGAATTAAATTTTAATATATAACTTAATTGCAAACCAGTAAGACCAATGAAAAATATTAAATGAGGATGCATGCACACTATATGGTAAATTTTATTGCAATTAGAAGTTTTTTCTTTGCAGTAAGCACCAATCAGAGAATGCTTGGACAAGAACTTTATAAAGGTGAATAGGCAGGCTGTAATACTAAAACTTTTACAGGCATTCATTACAATTTTTTCTTGCAATGCTTTGTATTGCATACTGCATGAATTTAAAAAGTATGCTTGTTCAAAAACTGAAATAAACTTAAAGAAAAGTATATTTTAATGAACTGAATTTTTTTAATTTAATGTGCAAACTTGCTAGTTTTGATTATCTGCTGTATTTAATAAATGCTTTATCATTTTAGTTGTGACTTGTATACTCTATGTACTTTATTATATGACAAAGCAAGTGTCCAGTAAATTAGCCAATTAAAATTTTGATTTAAAACAGCTACCTTTCATAGGTTTTACATCAAACTTAGATGAATGAAAATATCATTGTAACCAGCATAGTTTACAGCAGTATAGCATGAATGAGTGAAAGTGTGACATTCTTACCAGAACAGTTTACATGACAGCACACAATAAGCATTAGGATACTTGCTGGTCCTACTATCTCTATGAACTATTATGGCATAACTGCTTCAATATGTTTACCTGTTCCTATTACATTTTTTGTGCATTTTTTCCTACTCTTTGCCTCCTTTACCATATTGCACCTATTATATTAATTGTGCCCTTTGTAATACAAAGACATTTATACATAAATCATACTGTATATATTACTGTGTTTCAAAAAGTGAACTCTAGCAATGCAAGACAGACAAATATTCAATTATATGATGGACCAGTAGCAATTGCGCTGTAGCACTATTCCATTGGCTAAAGTGAGAACATGATGACAGCAGTGAGAATTTTTGAATTGAGAATCTTCAACAGAAACAGTGATGCAGCTAACTTAAAAATAAGATTAACCATTAACCAGTTAATTCATAACACTCTTATACAAATTCTATATGTCAACACCTTTGTTATAATCCATTAATGGATTTCTTTGTTTTAAATCCTCATGTAATGCCATGTGCTATATTCCTTATAGTTCTGTAAAAACTTTTTCACTTATTTTCTACTTCAGCATGTTCAATGTCATAGTACCTTTTCAACAATGGTCAGATTCTCAATCTCCTCTTTACCATTTGTTACAGTACTTCAAACTACACATTCAACTGATTGGATATTATTTTAGATTTGTCATCAATCTTATAACCTTGCTTTACTTGTCACAGTTAATTTCAAGGGATACTTTAATCAATTCTAGAATGATCAAAAGCTTGTTAATGAAAAAATAGTTGGTTTACTTATGGACCAAAAACTCAGCAAGATTCACCAGAGAGTCAATAATATGAACACTTCAAGACAGTATACTGCAGGAGCTAGTGGGGACATGTTTGTTTGTTCAGTCTTATGTTTGTTCACCATTCTTAAGTTTTAATAAACTTTGTATTTTATTGGATCTCTTTGTTTTACTGTTTGCTTGTTCTCTTGTACATATTGGACTTTATTATGTCTGCTGAGCCTCATTGTCCACATATAAGGTATGTACCAATATATTATATTATTATATCATTTTTCTTTCATTTTAACAGTGTGGTTTATCAATACCAGGATACTATGAATCAAAAACTTTATTGTATGTGGCTAAGAAATATGTAACAAGCGTTATTGGCTTAAGTATGAATTTTATTCAAATAAGCAAGAAAGTTTTAGCTTGACACTGAAACTGTAAAATGCATTTTCATCTTTTCTGGTACTAATAACAATTATACAGATATGATCAATACAGGCACAAAATTTGTATCACTATGAACCTATGCAAGTTGGACTTAGAAACAGATTAGATTGAAAGTAATGTTTGATAATTTTTATTGTTGATGCAGAAATATGGATTATCACAAATGAAATAGTAGTAAAACAGAAAATTGCTTCTGAATTGAGCAGATTTGAACTTGATAAATTTGATTCCTCAAAAGGTAAAATCAAAACGGCAACAAACTAGAGACAAGGTAAACTTCAAGGTGCAGCCAGTCATATTTGATGAATTAAAAAATATTAGCATTGGCTGGTTGATATATATATATTTATATTCAAGTTTTTTGGAATTGAGTTGTAATAGAATTCAGTAACAAGCTATACATTGTTTGCTTCTATCTGGAGTAAGACTGATTAATAACATCTAAATAATATCATACTGAATACATTTTGATGAGACTTCTTACTACCTTAACAATGTATCAATAATTAGCTTATGATTGGCTTAGCCTTTTTTAAGATTTTAAAAGATTGACTACAGACAAAACTTTTGTTAGGTTTATGAGATGCCTGATGTCAATCTGGTTTTATCTGCATCATGTTGGTCCACAGAGCTCAAGTTCTTTTCAACCCTTCAAGATTATTTCAATTCATTCTAGTTTTTCCTCACCAATAACTTCTTCAAAAGTTTAAGTGAGCAGTCAATGTAAATTTGATTGAGCCACTGTCAGGATCTAAAATGTTTTTGCCATGTGATCTGCCTTAGAATCATGATTCACTTACATATTGTTTATCCATGTACAATTCCTTCAGGGAGTCATATTTATGGTTTGATCTAGTTTACCTTGTATGCACAGAATAAGTTATAAGGTGTTGATAAAGTTCATTCCGGTCAACACACAAGACAAAGCTAATATCATTGTGCTATTTGTGTAATATTTTTGTGCTCCTTGTTTTTCTATTGCTTCTTGGTTTACGTGCTAGCATGACTAGTTAGTCTTAACGGCCACCAATTGAATTTTGTGAGGAATTGATTGTGAACTGTATCTGTTGCTGCTTTATTTATTTGTATTTGACTAAATTTATCTACTGCGGAAATATCTGCCTTCTTTGTTGTTGAGATTTATTCTGAACAAAAGATATGATTTAGAATATGCTGGTTTTACATACTCTTTGAGGTATTTCTGCTTCCATTGCTTTATTTCTGTTGATTTCTGCTCAGCTATATTTTTATCATACAAATTCTAATTACAAACGTATTTTCTTGTTAGTCCCAGCAAATAACTCGAAAGATTCAATACCAAGATCTAATTGTAGACAAAGCAAAACAAAGGCAAGACAGGACAAAAGCTATCATACATAGCATGTTCACAAGACCACTAAGGCTACTTGCGTGATGAAAAGTCAATTTTCTAATCAATACACTTTATGGTCCAAGTTAAATGATGATTTGCCATAAATTTTTGAAGTTCAACAATGACTCGCCACCTTTTAAATAATTTTACTTAACCAGTTTTAATCTTTATTGAATACAGCAATCCTAACAGTTCCACGACAATCTTACGTAAAACTTATTTAATGTAAATATTTGCTTGTTGAATTTTTTTCTGTTTAGTTCTTAAAAATATTACATTAAAATGTCAAGTAGTAAGGCACAAGATATTTGTTTAGTAATTAGATTTATAAACAACTTGATCCCACCTTAGCTAGCTTCAAACAATTGATGTACTTCATTTAGAGTGTTTTGCTCGTTACGGTTAATGAAATGACTCTGCATGCACATATTGGCACATTTTCGATGCATAGAACCTTACTTACATACAGCTTAAAATAAAATTTTAGCCTGATCATATTATTCAATATAAATGTATTTAAAAAACTCAAAATACTAAGCATTCATTGAAAAATCATTACTTTTTATATATTAAATTTCGATTTCACTGCACAAAAAAAACATTTTGATTTAAGCTTGTACCGACCAGTCCTAATTTATTCAAGCAGAAACAAAAACTGCCATGAAAATAATCTGCATTAAAAAACTTCAAAATATGATACAGAAAAATATATGCTGCACGGCTTTAATTACGAACAACTCGTGTAAAAGTTCATAAGAAATATTTTAACTCAATCTTTTAAACTTGTACTATTAATTATGTATAACATAAATAAATGTATCATATGTATTCTCAGTCTAAATGTTACCATATCTGTAAAGTTCTATTTGATAAGCCAGCAATAAATAATATACTCCAAAAGAAAGAACTATAACAAACAAATCAATAAAATATTTAAACCTACATTACAGAGGAGAATATATTTTGGTGCATGTAGAGTCAAATAGTCAGTGCATAATAGCCATTAAATAATTAATGATATAGAATTTGAATTGAAGGAAATAGAATGCAATTTTCGAATTGATTTCATTAATTTACTAAAAGTTAATTATTTTTCATCAAAAAATTTATTTAAAAATAGCAAAGCACTCACATATAATCCTGCCACGCTATAAAATTGGAACACACTGACTGTACCATTTGCTAATATACTATAAATACATAT
>JAULBW010002600.1:0-24269 GCA_032358265.1 Vaucheria bursata | reverse complement strand
TTGGCTAAAGTGAGAACATGATGTCAGCAGTCAGAATTCTTAAACTGAGAACAGAAACAATGACGCAGCTAACAAAGATATAGGATTAACCGTTAACCGGTTAATTCCTAACATGGTCCTTATCACTGGTTACATCCATAGTCTTTAATCTAGTGATTTCTAACAATGGCCTAGTTTATATCTACAAAGCAGTCATTAGTATTTAAGAATTAAATTTATCTTTAGCTCTGCATTTCATCTGATTCCTTGCAAATTACCAAATCTCTGCATTGTGTTTTGACTTATAGATAGCTCTTGGTTTACATGGTATGTGTATATTTGAATGTTACAGTAGCAGTTAGAGGCAGCTAAAAATAAACTGATTGTTTGCATTCAAACTCATGAACAGTGTTCAATTGACTTGAAACTTATTTTGATATTATTCAGCTCAAAAACTAATGAAGTAAACATCAATATTTGGATTCAATGATAAATGTAAAAATTTCTACTACCGTCAGGAACTAACTTATATAATAAGTTAATTCTTTGTTTCTATTTTTAGCTGCAAATATTCCTATTTGAAATATTCTTTATTTTAGCTAGTCACATTTTCAATATGTGGCTAGTCATATAATTGTTCTAAAATTAGTAATGTTGTGTTGAAGAAGTGTAATCACTTTCACAACAAAGGTCAAGATATAATGTACATTTGAGTTCTTACTCTCTTACACTATTTGCCTGTTTTGTTGTACGTCATGACAGTTTGTGAGAAGTAAATTGTCGTTAATTTGACACTCTCTCTTTCCCTCTGGCATTTTGTTCTGTCCTTTGCTTTCTCAGTTCCCTCATCTGTCCTGCCTTCTTTGTACCTTTTTCTTGGCACGTCCTGTCTCAACAACGCATCAAGCACCTTGTTATGTAAATCCTATTATCATTAATCATGACTACTCCAACCTTGACACAAGAACAAATCTAATTCATACTTGCATAGCTTCAAGAGAATCAGTAGTAAATTCAGCTGTTGTAATCAACTTGTGCAAATGAAGCAATTTCCCGGCCAATTCAATAAAGACCACAAAAACCTACAGCATTCGATTATGAACCACAAGTTGCCAATCCAAACCCATATAAAGGCAACAAGTCCAAGACTGAATCATTCCTCATACATCTTAACTTCTACTTCAAACCACAATGTTCCCATTCCTCGGATAATAGGTCAAAAGTTCTCTTTGTGTCAATAATATGAAGGGAATGGTCTTCAATTAGGTAATACCTAATCTCCATGCTGACCATGAAATATTTCAAAACTATGATGTGTTTGTTACCAGTTTCCCTATAACATTTAGAAATATGAAGCTTCCAAAACAAGCTGAGAGAGAGAGCTGTTGGAGTTAAAACAAGGCACCCATTTGGCTGTAGAATATGCAACTGACTTCCAGTGCCTAAGCTTTGAAGTAGAATGGACCAACTGTCAGGAATGGTCAGGAATGGGATTCAAAGCAATTAGGAGCAACTTTCAAGATTTAGAATAAACAAAATGATTTGGAACAAAACCCAAGCAAACAGAAAACAAGAATCAAAATACAACAACATATTATGTATGGAACTGCTTGGAAATCTAAGAGCACAACAGGTATAATTGATAGATAGATAAAAGAGTGAGCAAATTGAAGTAGCTCCTTGATTTGGAAAAACTAAAGTAAAAAAAACTAATTTGTATATACAATAAAAATTGCCCAATAATAATGGCCAAGTTCTGCACATATAAAATATGTACATATAGCAACTTTAAATGTGGTCATAACAATTACTTATGTAGGCCAGAATGAAAGAACTGTTCTTTGCGGCAAATCTTGTTGCAAGCTACTTTCACTTTCAGTAGGGACAGTACCCTATCCCCCCTGCCGAGTTGGCCTGGATGCAGTTGCTGTATAATGAGGTGTAAGCCCGTTTTGGCCCTCTTCCACTCCAAGTCAAGAAGCAGCCTCAAGCATACCTGTCCTTCCTTCATACCATAGTGCAAGACCTCAAGACTTACAGCCAGCAGCAGATCTTAAACATGAAGGATGAGAGAGCATTCAAGCTGTTCACTTTCTTCCTGCAGAAGAAGATGAGGCCTGTTAGTATTAAGATCAGCAACAGTGCAAGTAGACCTGCACAAGTACCTGAAGACAGATGTGCAGCTTGAAGGGCATGATTGTCGTGGCATACAACAAAAACAGGCAAACAGTGTAAGAGAGTAAGAACTCAAATGTACATTATATCTTGACCTTTCTTGTGAAAGTGATTACACTTCTCCAACACAACATTACTTTTTTTTTAACTATCACATGGCTATCCACTTATTGAGAATATGACTATCATAAAATAATGAATGTTCCAAGTAGGAACATCTGCAGCTAAAATAGAAATAAGGAATTGACTTATAAGTTAATTTCTGACAGGTGCTATGAAGGGACTTTTATCAAGTTGCTCAGTGGATCCAAAAGATTTGAATGAAAGGAGTAGAGCAAGTTTAAGTTTACAATTACAATTTTTGCAAAGTGTATTACTGCTTTACTATTGCAAGATAATATATGAAATGTATAAGTTTAATAGAATTTGATACTTCATATTTTGATAGAGATTGAGCATGAGAAAGATAAGGAAAGTCATTACCCAATAAATTTAATTTTAAATTGAGATTCATCACACAGTCTTTTAAAGTAAACTTCTAAATCAAATTATTTGCAGCTAGGAATGTATAGAACTTCACATCCACTTCATTGCAAATAGTATGAAATTCATGTTACTAGCTAGTGAATCTTTCTATAATACACTAACACTTTATTTGAAAAGAAAAAAATATCCTTGCTCTTAGAAACATGAAACACAACTAAGCACAAGAAACTGCGACAGAAATGTGTATATTCATCATGCACTAACTGTGTTGATAGAATTGAGTTAACTTCATCAACACAGCAAAATATAAAACCCTACTAGAACCTGTGCAGCCAATTTACTCGGAACATCTGTTAGGAAAATACAAAAACAAATAATATAAAAACAGAAATAGTATTTGATATTAACCTTCATGCATTGCTAAAAGTGAGATAACTTTTGCAACACACAAAACACAGTAGCATGAAGAACAGGGTTTAGTTCTCTGATGTATTGTTAGGACTACAACAATACCTTAGATCCGCATGTTCCAGAATATTCTATACTTTATGTTCTGTTTCATATATTCTAATGACTCTTCACAAAAGCAGCCAATGGGATATTTTTCCATTCTTACTTTGATGACCTTTCATATATTAGCCAATGGAAAATTATTCTGATGACTCTTCATTGACCAGCCAATGGGAATTTGTTCTTATTCTAGATGACTCTCCACAAATCAGCGAATGGGAATGAGGCTAGTCATCAAGTTCAAGCTGGTCATCAATTATTCTTTTATATATTTCATCTTCCTGTTTTCTTGTCATTAGCGGAAACACACAAGCATATACATATAAGTCAATAAACTTGTATTTCATTATTTCTCTTGTTCCTTCTATTGCCGTAATCCATCTTCCTTATTCCAATCTTGTGTCTTGACCCTTTTCCCTTTCTTAACAAGTCTTGACAGTAATCTATACCAAAGCAGTATACTCACTATATAGGAGATGGTACCAATTTTAAATTCTTCTAAATAGCATATTTCTTCATTTCCAGCTGCTTGGACTTGAAACACAATGTGACCTTATTGCAAAACAGCCACTAATTTACAAGGTGCTGGAAGGTAAACTGCATCTGTGAAATAAGGTTCTGCTGGTAACCAGAATGCAAAATAAAGGCTTGCATAATATCAAAGGACCTCTTCTTTACATCATGGCTCATGATGAACTCCATCACAAGATTCATTTGCTAGGTTCCTTTCCATGAGCAAATCAACTTTAGTGAAACTTCATTTGATGAATATATCAGTAACTTGAATGCTGCCAGTCATGTTTCCCACACTACCAGATGAGCAACCTATATGCTTAATCCTCCACTCAGGGTGTAGAATATTGAAGGCCGTGACCAACATGTTGAACATCAAATCCAAGTACGGAATATGTGTACCGGCAAGCAAATGGAAGGTAAGAATAAAATGGGACAAGTAAACTCAATAGCAAACATCAAGGTACAAAAAGTTAGGTAAGTGACAGAATCAAGAACAATTAAAAATGTCCAGTAACAATATCTGATAATTGTCAGGATATCTGCCCTGTCCTCAGATACTACCACCCCTAAAACCCCCTACCTCCCTGGAGTTGATGGTTCAACGGTACGAAAATTGATTAGTAGCACCGAGGTCTTGGGTTCGAATCCCGATGCTTCCAAATATTATCATACTTAGCTATACATTCACCCAAGAATCCTAACAATAATATCAGCAATTCTCTGCAGGTTCATAGCACCTGCCATGCAAAAGAAACTTTGAAACTATTGCATCTGTGTAAGTTTGCAGCTAATGAATTTACATAACTTCCTGAGTAGTTGCCACAATGTTGACAGCAGGCCTAAATATTGTACTACAGGGGATTTAAGAAATGATTCAGTTAAACAGGCTCATCTTGGATTTTAAGGTAGTGATTACATACAAATCAACCTTGACCTTTTCATTGTTGTCCAATGACCTTAACTGAAAATAGACATCACACTTTTCTTTTTCCTGGCTACATTTATTACTGTACTTTCTGTAATGTAGCAAATGCACCAGCACCATTCGTTTGAACTTCTCCATTAATTTCATTACTCTCTTTCTTGTCCAGAAAGAAAACTACATTCCCACCAATTCTTTTTAATATGTCTTTGTTGTAAAGACAAATAGTAAGGAAAAAAGTGCTGAAATCTTATTATTGTAGCAAAAAGAAATAGAATAAAGATGATATAACATTATAATAAATAACACTGATCTTCAAACCAGAAAAATTGATTCAAAGACAGCTAAAGCAAAAATGCAGAACACAGTGAAGAAAAAAAGTAAGAGAAAAAAATAACCAATAAAATTAAGGGTTGAAGGATCCTACTGTTAGGACTTAAGCAGATATAGTTGCACGGGTTTGAATCAAGCTACAGTTCTAAACTCTTTGAGAACTGGGATAAATGTATTGTTGCATGTTCTGTAGAAAATATTCATAATTAGTACTACATTGATAGTAGTAACAGTAGTAGTCCAGATGCACACATAATTTAACTTAATTTGTGTAGTTTATTTTATATTATGTTGTTTCCGCCACTGAAACTAAAACAACATTTAATAATGCATGTTTCCTATCAACTTCTTTTTGTTTTGATCAAATACTTTGTGGTGATTTAGAACCTTGTTCTTGTTTTGTATATACCATTGCCTTGTTAGTTTTAGCTTATTTCTGTTGACGTTTCAACAAAAAGTTCCTGACACCTATGATAATATGCCAGGAAGCACATTGTCTTGTAATGCAGCACATTCAGAGAGATGGATAAAGATATGAAGGAAAATGTAAGAGCGTATGCTTATTTAAATTTAGATAAACTGGAAAATTATAATCTGGCCAAAATGAAAGTGCTATTTAGTTTACTCAGGATGAGTTTGAATGAATAATTAAATGATATATAAAGAAATTGTTTCCAACTAAAGAACAGACAATAAGAAGTATAGATATCTTAATTACTAGTATTTACATTTACCAGTTCCTGATATTTATTATGCTTGCTAAATTGAGGATTTAGCTAATCATACAAAATGACATATGCTAAGAATGATTTCCATTGTTCATGTAATTTTTAATATATATTTGTATTTTGTCAGATAGAAGTAAGGCATCTTTCATGAAAAAGGAGAATGTATTGGCAATATTTCAGGTTTATCAAGTACTTTTAATTATATTCTGGAGATTTGTATCCAAGTTGCTCATATTTTTGAAAATGAACAAGTTGGATAAATTTCAGTGATGAATTTAAATATTGGCTTTGCTTTTAGTTATATGCAGTTGTAGTAGTACCAGTTTGCAGCAAAATCTGAAAACTGTCAGGATCTGATCTGTTTCACCGTGATCTGTTATGGAACGGTGACTCTGTGGACTTGATTCGTCTTATATATGCATTCTTGTAAAGTACATTCTCTTAAAGAGTGTTCTCATTAGTGTGTTTTCATAAGTATGTTGCCATAAGAGTGTTCTCTTATACATGTGCTCTTAAGTGGTATTGTATTGACAATATTCATTCTTGGCAATACATGAATAGGGATTAATACATTATTGGCTGTCTGTGTTTTTTTTTGGGTTTCTGGTTGTGCTTATTATTGGTTATATGCATAGTCTTTAATATATTGATTCCTAGCAAAAACACTAAATCGATTCTTTCGTTGTAGCAGCATAAAGAGCAGACATTATTGCCAGTTGCCCATCTACTGGTTTTCAGCACCCACAGAAATGTTTTCGTATGCCAATTTTATCTTTTTCATTACAATGAATGCTCTTTTTAGATTTTATTTAACTGTCTACCTTAAAAGGTACAGGACTGCCAAGGTTTATCTCTTTGAAAGCTATCAAAATGTCAGTATTCACAAGGAACTTTTTAGATTCTCAATTATTGTGTATTTTGAGACTATAATTTTTTACCTGTAATATAAAGCACTGTTTACTAAAGTTGTTTGACACACCATGTTGATTGATTGCATAATATTTGTAGGAATTTGGTCCAGATGTAGCTAATGTCTAGAGGTTATGAGCATATAAAACTTAAATTCATTGTTTTTTAGAGCTCAGGTGGCATTTATAACATCTATTTAATGCATTATATAGTAATGATTGGTAGCAATTGGAAAAATGCTTACAATTCTTTCTGTGTCAAGTGCAGTCAAAGGTTTTTACAAGCACCAATAAACCAACTGCAGTCAATATTTTTACTGACATATTTGTGGTTACTGCAACCAGTTGTAGCACTATATAGCCTTAATTTTAATAATGTAACGTTTTTAAGTTTCCCGCTTAACATTCTTACCAGTTAAAAATGTATACTTTGATTTCCAATATCATTCATGTTTCATGCAGAAGTGTATTTTTTTCATCTTCAGTTGGTAATTAGTACATTTTTAAAGTTGATAAAAATTTGAAAATGGACAAATATAAGCTATGCAAGTGCTTTGTATAGAAAGAGGCCACACAGAACATCTTACAGTAAAAAGAACAAAGTTATGAGAGTATTGCATCTTCTTGTTAACTTTAATAATATCTCAAAATTTATTATAAATATTTGTGGTATGTTCATTACAAGTACTATATTTTTATATAAGTATTATTTAGCACAGTTTCTATAAATATTGCTTACTCAGTTATAATAAAAAACACTTTTTTTTCATGTTACACAAAAATAAATGTAGCGTATTTTTTCCACCAAACAAATCAGCAGTTTTTTGTAAAATGCTAGTACTAGGAAAATCAAATTTATAAATGAGGTAAGGTGTAGCATAAGTATCTAGATAAGCTTATGAATCTAGATACCTTATAGAAATGATGAAAGAGATAAATGTATCTAAATTTAGGCAGTGAGAAAGAAACTAACATCTGCAGCTATTCTATAAGTGGCTGTAAATTATAGTCAAAACTCAGGAATAGGTTTGTAGAGTGAAGTAAACAGCTATCTTAACAATTGAACCAAGCATGTAGAGCAATACCATCAAAACTTCTTAAATTGATTGATTACTTTTATTTTTCTGGATATATATATATATATACATGTATATGTTAGTATCATTATTACCAGTAATAGAAAATTTATAAAATTCGTTTTTTTAGAATTTCAAAATGAAAATCAGTTAAACATAACAAGTTAATGTATACATTGAAATTTTCCAAATTTTTTATCAATAACAGATAAAAAATTTGATTGTGACTGCAATCCCAAATCAATTGACCTCAAGTAATTTATGCGCACTGTAAATACGTCGATGTTTAAATTAGTAGTAAATGCCATTGACAACAAACCAACGTGTAAAAACTATTGTCAGCAACATTAAAGCCAAAAGCAACTCTTCCATTTTTTATGTGAATAGACTAACATAATTTTGACAAAATACTGAAGACCTCAGTGAATGCTAGTTACTGTAGGTATATTGTAGACTAAAACATTAAATTTTAATTACCAACTCCTTCAAAAAATGCCTAATTAAATATTGCAACTGTGTTGGCAACTTTCACACATTTAGTTGAAATCTTAGCTTAGTTACTTTTGTTTATAAAGAGTTTGAACTAAAATGAAGAATTTTTTGCTCATGAAGCTTTTGAGAAATAAATTTTGTACAGACAATGGGTTCATAGGGATTTTGCTACATGCCTGCAATGTTGCAATAACCGGTCATTGCAGTGCATCATGAATATTGTTAGGAGTGCTTAAAAATTGGGTTCAAAACAATCAGGAGCAAGTTTTAAGATTAGGAATAAGTGGGAAAGGTCCAGAACAAAATCCAAGTAAACAAGAGACAAGGGTTGAAATACAACAGTATATTAGGTATGAAGTTGTTCAGAAGTCCAGGAGCTGGATTGATATGTATATATATAGATAGATTAAAGAATGAGCTAATTAAAATAGTTTGTTGACTCGGAGCAATCAAAATACAAAAACAAATTTCCATATAGAATCAAAACTGCCTAACAAGATTGACCAAGTTATATACATACAAAATATACACATATATGGAAACTACAAATGTGGTCCTAGCAAATGTACAAGATAAAGTTTTGGAGCAATTATTAACACTCGATAATCTTGTTTGTCAAAATAAAGATGAAATTTTCTTAAATCTATGTTCAGCTTTGTCTTTTTTGAAATGACAAAAATGTGTCAAGCAGTTTGACTTTTTTTAAATTCATGTATTATTTTGATTTATTTTTGTATTCATCTGAAATCAATACTGAAATCCAGTCCATGTAAATTTTGAAGCATTTTCAATCAGTCATTGAATATATGTCTGTAGAATTTCCATTTGATTAAGATAAGATCATCTTATATTGCTATATTTATATGATTAACTTAGTGCTGATGCTTGATGTAAAGCAAAGTTTGCTATTTCAGTTTGTTTAGTAAGCAAGATAACTATGGCAGTAAGTTCACTTTAAATTTGGAGATTAAGTAAGATTCGTTTTCCTTTTGAGTCAAAATTTGCTTCATGTCATGTATTACATTTGTGCAGGTTTAGGAAGATCTTTTGCTTTATTTACAAATGGATTGACATTACTGAACACACTCTTGTTCTTGATTAAGCCTTGTTGGCACAAGAAGTACCTGATGTCCTGTTTGCACATGATCTTTTCTAGATAAAGTTGAGGCTGAAACTGGACTGAATTATCTAACTTCGCTCGTTATAATAAAAGACGGAATAGAGAGAGTTAACATGTATATACACGAGTTAAGGTGTAGAATAAAGCACTTGTAACGGTATTTCTAGAGAATGCGAAATAAACATAAAAAACTTTAAAGTTTTCAATAATTAGGAAATGACTACGCAGGAATCAATGTTACTCGAAAATAAGGAAGATCCGTTGCAAGATTTAAATATTGGAATGTGCCCACTAGATGAATTACGAGTGAGAAGTTCATTTCATTAAACAATGCTCTATGAGAAATTTTCTAGGAGCTCAATCCGAGTTATAATTGACATAGAGTATTTTACGGCAAATTGAACATAATTTCACTGCATCATGCCTTGAAGTACGAAATAGTACTTTAAAAATTTTTAAATTTATTGCATTTTAACAGTCGATGGTAGCCTTTCAAACTTTTTATTCTTATAAATATAATCGACGTAAGTACTTAATTTTAAGAAATCAATTCAACTCGGTTTATAGCTAGTATGTTACTTATTTTTCCAGATGCAAAGTTTCCAAGATTATACGTCATAAAATTTGATGTGGAGATCCTATTAAGTATTATTTGATTTTCTGTGAAAATTTCATGAATCTTAAAGAATTTACTTTTAGAACAATCCTTAAATTTTAAAATTCATGAAAAAATCTTTTGCTTGATAAATTCTCATATCTAGATGCTAAGATAAGTAGTATGACAATCGTTGATTCGTAGTAAGTGGTCGTTTTTGTCACGTAGAGTGTCAAATTTAAATACTTTGGGCTAAGAGCAAAAACTAATATTCATTTCATTCCAATGTTCGATTTTAAGATTACCTGATTCATCTCTGCTGTAATTTATTCATATCTTAAGCTTGTTGTAAAAATATTAACCTCCTGCCCAAAAAAATAATTCAAAAAATCATCCTTTTGATTTCAGGACAAATTGCGGCAAGTAGAAGGAAAAAATATTGCGTACCATTCTAAAATCAGATCGTTAGAGAAAGAACTGGCTTCAAAGTTAGCAGAGAAGGTATGCACCACTGGTAAATACCTACAAAAATATAATTTAATTTCAAAATAATAATACTGTAAACTTCAAATATAGTAAATTTTTCAAGAATTCTCACTTAGCACAAAGAAAATTGAAGAGCCATATTATGTCAATTTCAGATGATCATGGTATAATATGTTTGGAATAAAATCAATTTATACTTGTAAAAAATGATTCTCTATAAACTTTTTAGATAATGATTTTGGAAAATCAAGTTTGAAGTTAATGTCAAAATTAGTTTAATACAATTTAAGTCATTATCAGCATATGATGCGCTTCCACTTTCTTCATTTCAAGTAGCCTAAAAATTGAAACTTAAAAAAAGTTACATTGCTATATAATGGTACCATTATGTTTTTTTGTAGTCAATTTATAAACTATTGATTTATGTCTCGCACCAATTTATAGTATCCAATCAAAATGAATTATTCTGGACTTATTGTTCTATTTTTTTTACTATTAGTAATAAAATAAACTAGTCTGAGCTTGCTGTCCCACCACTTTTGTTTCTCATCTAAACGCAGAGAAATATATTGAAAAACAGAGAAATTTTGCTACTTTTTATAGTGAGGATTTTATGCAATGAAAAACTGATAGCATCAAATAATAAGTAGTTTGTCATATTTTTTTTAAATGAATGTTCAATTACTCTAAATACTTGGCAATGCTATGTCCACCTGTAGAGACAACATGTTAAAGATTCTGATGCAATGAATCTTAAAGATGGACAAGGGCATATTGAAGGGAAAAATAGACTGAGAGTAAAATTGACTTTGAAATAATGTTCAACTTCAACTTACAATTGTTCTAGAAGAGTGTTTGAACATATTCTATGGCTGCACTATATTGTATAGTCAACTAGTCATTATCAGTGGGAACTATTTAATACTTACATGATGAATGGTGGGCGTTATTTCCAAAAAATTGTTGTCATGGACAAATTAAAATCGATAATTTAAATGTATATTGATAGATGAAGAAAATTGTTTTTTTTAAATACCTGCAGAACGATGCATTTTACTTCTACAATAAGAAGCTTGATGATAATTTTGAAGCCAAACTTGAGATGGAACATCAGATTGTTTTAGAAGGAACGGGAATGGAATTGGTACCAAAACTTGAAAATAAACAGACTAGTAACTTAAGATTTTTTGTCAGGACCCCTGAATATATTTGTTACATCCGAAAATCTGAAACTGAATTTGGACACAATTTGAATTTTTCATTTATTTGCTAGAGGTGATATTTTTCATAAGAAAATTCTTTGTATCCGATATTATCTTATTCACAGAATAAGTATCTAGAAGATTGTTGAAAATAAACTTTACATGCAGCATATACAATTTTTTAAATTTTGCTTGCCATGTGTAGTTCAATATCTGTATAAATTAATTCAAGTAGACTAGCTTAGTTTACTATCTAGTATACTAGCCACTATATTTGAATATGCAGTTTTAGAATATGTTTCTAGATCAATGCTCGAGTTGAAGTGCTATTGCGTATTTATATCTATAGTTTTGGCCTCCTTTTTTTGCTGTCTCTTCATCTACATGACAAAATTGTAAAATAACAAAAAATGTTTATTCGTATAGATATTTACATACATGGATGCTATGGATATTATTAGAAAAACGCATATTGAATTATGAATGATTCATGTATTACAAATAGACTATGTGCTTTTTTCTTTAACTTTTGACAAGTTTTTGTTTTTCATTTGCATATATATATACGATTATTTATTAAGCCAATCTTATATAAAAGTATGATAGAAATTCAAACATTTTTGACATGAAAATAGGGATGAAACAATTATTAGACAAGAAGCTCAACTGATTTTACAGTACATGAAAGAATTTTTTAGATGACTACATTAAACTTTCTTTACGTATATGCAGAAATAATGCGCAGAAATACTTATGTCAATACAAAATATTTCAAATTTGTGAATTGAATCAAAAAGCAAAAATATGGATAAAAGTTACTTGACATGCCAATGATAGTAAAAATCAATGCGTGAAAAATGCTTCACAAGATTTTGTACAGGCAAAATCTTGAATGCACAATGAATAGTAGCTATATTGTGACTACTTTTTGAACACATTTTCTAAATAGGATTTATTCAATTACCAAAAAGAACTAGAAAAATTTAAATGTGAGTCAGAAAAAACTTTGGAACCCTTGAGATTGTCTGTTAAACACTTAGAAGACGAACTTGCAGCTCATCAAGAAATTGCTCTGCAGAAAAGAGAGGTTATTCGATTTTGTATGAATACATATATATATATGAAGTATGCATTTTTTATGCATTTCAATATCCATATATATGCATTTACTTATATAAGTCAATACTTTCATCTGTAGTTGTCCATTAATACTTTTATGTATGTTTGTATCTATGTATTCATATATATATTTATATGCATTAGTAGTTTATGTATATACGATTTTATGCATATCAATACTTTCATCCATATATATTTTTTACTATTGTTTTTATGTATGTTCCAATGCATTAATATCTGATATATGTATGTATTATGTATAGCTTTATCTATATCTATTTATGGATGTCTACAGTTTTATGTTAATTTTTCTATTTACGTGCCTGTATGCATGTACGTACCGAGATGCATATATTGCGCCATTTAAATTTCATTTTACAGATGGAAGCCACTCGTCAGCAATTAATCGAAGAGTTAAAATATACAAAGGAAAAACACAGAAATGAGTATGAACTGGAGACTCGAAAAGGGGTGCAAGAACGAGAAATATTACAAAAGTAAGCTTATATCTGGACAATTCTTACAAGAAATTTTAGCCTTATACCTTACCAGCATACAATTTCAATGAACTCAGTCTTTATAACATTGTATTTAAACTAGTTTATACAATTTGCTCTGGTTTTATACAAGATCTAGTTTATAAATTGCTTGAAATTGTCTTAGTATGTTACAGTCTAATCTGTCATATTTTCATATTTATGTTATGCTCCTTTTAAATTCTGCTTTTTATTGTAAAGTAATTTATATATATATATATAAGTATAAATATTGGCAACTTGTTGGTCTGAGGGCAAATATTGACCATGTAAATTATAGTATATTTAAAGAATTTTTTAATAAGCATATATCTGACACATTTCTATAAACCTGTACATCCTTCTCCTCTGTATTTTCTAATCAATCACAAAGTATTCAGAATAATAAACATTGTAATGTATGTAATTTATACTACATATATGTATACATTTTCTACATATTTGATCAAACAGTCATATGCAACAAATGGTTGACTTGGATTACATGTGCTCGCACACGCACATATATATATATATAAATATATGGAATTAATTTTTTTTCTATATGTTGAAGATGGATAAAAAATTGAAGTTATATATATATATTGCTTCATTTTTAGGCAAATGGACAAAAAACTAGAATCAGCCAAACTTGAACTTGAAAGTCAAAAGAATGCTGAAATAAATCGTCAAAAAATTGAAGCTGAACAGGCAAATCAAAGGCTTCAAGAGTGAGTTTATACATATATTTACCTTTTGAATTTATATAAATACATGCATCCATTAAAAAACAAATGTACCCAAATGATCCTTTTATCTTCTATGTTAACTGATACTTTGATAGGACATAGATTGTAAAATATTTTATTTATATAGCTATACTTTACTTGAAGCAAATCCATTTCACTACAATGCGTTTCTATTATATTTCAAACAAAATTAATAAATTATCTTACATATATTTACTATGGTAAAAAATATATCATAAAAGTGTAGGCATGCATTGAGTATTTAATACAAGCATATATATATATGTATGCATAGCAGGTATTATCAGTATAAATAAATGAAAAAGACTCTAATACAACATTTTTGATAGGGTGTTTTAAAAGGTACATTCGATACTACGTATACGGTTTCTCGAACACTTTCAACCGTTCAGAACAATCTACAGTTGCATCTTTGCCTTTTAAGAATTTAATTTTTTGGTGGTCCTCATCATTTTAAAAATTTATATAGCACCCCAAGACTTTTCAAAAATGGTATACTACATTACTACAAGGAGTAGTAAAAGAAAAGAATGAATGCATACTCTTTATACCTTGGCCAAACTGACCATTCTGTTTTCTCCTACATCTCTTTAGTAGCAACTACAGCTGTAGCAGCTAGTATTGCAAGCAAGTTCAGCTGCTAAGAACTATCCATATTTTTTATTTTCTAACCGTGTAGTGATGTAGCTATAGTATTTATGACAGCGTGGCAGTTAAAAGAGAAGAATAGCTCAGTATAGATTTTACCTACTTTAACTGGAATACTATTCTAGAATCTTCCTAGAAAATTCTAGAAAAATACATAATTCTGCCTAGTATATCATCAGTTACCAAGGAATTAAGGGTTTTCCAAGGTTTTACTATTGTATTAATTAAAATATTTATGTGCTTATCTTTAGGTATTTATAAATGTATAGTATATCTTTTAATTTCTAGAGCCTTGCGGTTAAAAAGTGCAGAAGCTGAAATTATCATGCAGAAAACTCAGATTGAAATGAACAAATATAAAACCCTACAAAATGAAATGTCATTAGCAAGGTAAAAAAACTTTGAGCAAATAAAAAATTTGTTGTATTCAAAATTATCTAAAAAGTTGTCACTGATAGCTATTAGTGCCACTAGCGGCAAAATGTAAATTTTTATAGTTGATTAGAGTTCTATATTTAATGATGGCACTATCAATGTCCGTGTGCAACCCTTATTTGCTATATTTAAATATGCATATATATATATATATATATATATGTGTGTGTGTTCTATGTATGTACTATATATATTATAATTTAGTTTAAGATGTACTGCAATTTTTTAAATCATTCATGTTCACCAGAGATAGAGTAGCAATGCTTGAAAAACGAGTTGCTGCATTGCAGAAGGTATTTACTTAAAATTTTTTGTATGAATCTTATTCTTCTCATGCATATATACTTTTCAATCTTTTCACTTTCGTCGTATTCTGCTCGTTTTTTCTAAGTTTAAATCTGTAGAATATTTTCGATTCTAAGACTTTCGGCATGCTTTTTTATTATTCATTACCTAATTAAGAAGGTTATAACAGCACACACTCAAATTTTGTTGTTAAAAATATTTAATGGCATCATATATGATAGACAGGTAAAAAATTGATAGAGGGATACTAAAGATAAAAGTATACTGTTATACATCAATTTGAGTAGTGTTGTTGAAATTTAATATATAATTTTCAAATAATGGGTAGTATTCAGAATTGTATACTACACTGGTTGACACAAATACTGTAGAACCTGTGAAATTGCACCTCTTCAAGCTACGCACTCAGTCAAAAATGAAATAAATTTTGATTTGTCAATATTTATACAAAATATATATGTAATTTATTTTCCACGGTATACATCTGACCATAATGTAGTGCTAATGCGTCGGTCAATAGCCCAAAATTTGATTGGTTCAAATGTATAAAACGATGTTTGGAGCTAGATTCGAGAAGTTCAATAATGATTAAACCGACACAGAGCATCCTGATATGTGTAACTTACATGGCCTTAAAACTGTTTTTATTATGTTGTAGCAAATAGAGAACAATATTTATTGTGTTTCTGGGAGATATGTATGTTACATAGATTAGAATTCTCTCATAAGCCTTGCGCGGTAACGCACATTTGTAGAAAGTTCATTTTACCTACACTTATTATAGTTGATTGCGATAGAAAACAAATTGTACAGTTTATAGTGTATTCTAGATCATAGTCTACCTCTAGTGCATGTACTCATTGTGGATGGAAGGATACAACAGGCCACTGAATTATCTTAAACATTCTGAACCTTTCAGAAATTATTCTGAAACTTGACCTTTCATAAAAATGAACAAGCTATGAGCTAAAAATTGCGGATAAGGTTTTACCCATTAAAATGTACTTTTACTAGATGCATTTATTGTTTTTATATCCTTTTCTTTTATTGGCCTACTGTTTAAAAGGTATCCGTCATGGGTTATTTATATTTATGTGCAATATTAATTTAGGCATCAGAAAAGTTAGAGAAGCAAATTGGGCCAAATTCTTCAGTTGCAGAAACCGAAACTCAAGGTTTTAAGTGCATCATGTATGTCTTACATTTTAATATTGCTGAATGTATTCTGGTTACTGTTTAGTGAAAAAAATACTAATTAATTTTAACGAGTATGTATGCATGTATTAACAGCTTTATATTATTTATATTTCTCTAGTTTCTTCTAAAATTCATCATTTTGAATCTGTTCTTGAAAATTTTATTCGAATAATATAAAATTCAAGATTTCAAATATATCACAGACTCTGTACTTGAAAATTACTATAAATCTATTTTCATATGGAAAAACTATACGTAATTTAAATACATATATTAAGGAGTAGTTTAAAAATTTCTGAGCAAAATCAACAACCACTTATATAATTAATATCGTTTTAAGACATAATGATCCACTTTACTGCACTGTTTATCATGGATAATTTTGTACTATTTTGATTATATTCGACTTTATCTGTTTGCATATATATTATGAATCGTTCAAACTTTTCTGGCATGGTGAATCACATTCAAAACTGCTAATGTATAGACTTTGAATTTATAATTTACTTCAATGAATTTATCGATTCATTGCTTTTTGTGAATTATAAATATATTCATATAGACTATAGATTTAACCCAATGCATTCAAAATGATAACTTTTTTTCGTGAGAGTAATTTTTTTAAAATATTTTTTTGAAGTTTTTGCAATAATTTTACCAGCCTTTCTAAGAAAAGATTGCATGCCTATTTTTTATGCATACAAAAACTAAAAAAATACAATATAATAGTTTGAGATTTGATATATTACATAGGATTGCACAAAACGACTCCGAATTCTACAAAATGAAATATCGCCATCACTAGCCAATAAGATTTGCAGTTTAAATTCTTCAAATTTAAAATGAATTCAAAAGGAATGATTTTTTTATTTTATCAGATATGCTTTAGTGGTATTTTGCTAAATGTGAACATTTTGTGGAAAAATATATTCCATATAGTAATAAAAATTTTTAATCTGAATAAATAAAATATTGTACATATAGTTAATATAAAAAAGTTCAAAATTTTGAAACTATTGAGAGTGAAAACACAAAATGCATCATTTGAAAAAAGGCATTATTTTGTTTATTTCAGAACTGAAAAGTTTGCTGAACTTGATGGGAACAGTTTGTGCAGCGAAATCACAATGCCCAATGAGCTGGAGTTACCAGAAATTCGCACCAAAAGGCACGCTAAAGGATAACTTTTGAGAAATAAATTATTTATTTTCCAAGATTTTTCATTTGATTAAGCAGAATATAAGTATTTGCTCTGAATGTTTTATTTTTTAGTGCAGAATAAAGATCTGACACCTTGAATGAGTGGTTAATTTTTTTGTGGAATATAGTATTTGTACTAGAATATTTTAATCGTATTTCAGCATAATATTAAAAGCTGGAGCTCCATACGGACATGATAACTTTTTTAGAGCAATTTACTTATTCTAGCACATTTTCGTTGAAGTAGCTTATCCTAAATATGACAATCACTTTCAATGATTGACACATTTCAACAACTAAAATGTATCTCTTTTTCTAATAAGCAAATGTTCAAATTGAAATATTTTTCCACAAACAAAATATAAAATTAGAATAGTTACTTCATCTGTTAAATCGATTTTAGCATTAGAGAATAAACTCACCAGTATTAATTGTTGAATTTAACATTTTTCTGGAGCACGGACTTATGTACTTTTTTCAAAGTTCTCCTGAGGATATTTTAATGATATTATTTATTCTGATATTGTAGGGAGAGGAAAAAAATACTTTCAAAAAAAGTGGATCATGGTGCAAAGAAATTTCAGTTTCCAGAATTTGCAACAATAGATGAACTAAGGTGTATGAAAAAAAAAATATATATATATATGCCCATGCTTGCATATGTACATATATATATGCATTATGCATTTATTCTATATTTATTTTTCAGCATCATTTTAATAGAAAACTAATGCAGTAAAAAACCACTTAAATCTATTAATTTGGGTGTAAAATAATTGGCGTTTAATTTTTATATTTAACTAGAAACTATATTGAAGAAGTCAAAGAAAGCCATAAATTTTTAAAAAAGAAATCTACGCAGCTTAGAAAAAAAATCAAATCATTAGAAGAAACAGAGAACCAAGAGTTAGATGAAAATGAGATATTAAAGAACCGCATTTTAGATGAAGTATATATGCTAATAGATGAGGTACTTCAGAATTTATATTTTGTAAAATTCAAATAATATATTAACCAAATTGAATTTCAAAAATTCTGCAATTGCAACTTTAGAAAAATGAAATTAAGAATATTTAAATTGTACAAATTTATATGAATCGGTTCAAGGCCACTTGAATTATATATGTAAAAAACAGCAATCCAAATCCAGATTACCTTTGTGGTAGATTAACATATATGCATAGGAATTTTTTTTGAAATTTACATCTTTGAAATTTAAGAAATATATCAACTACGTGTATAGCATGAATTTTTTTCAAATTGCACCTAAGATTAGGCTGTAAATTTCTCAGCTAATGTACTGCAAATACGAATGAAAATAAATATGTATAAGCACATCTGCTCTTAAGTTTTAATTTCTCCATTAACTTAGTTAAAATCAACACTCTACCTAATGTCATTAGTCAGTTTAAATATCCACAGAATTATTGATCTTTTGCTGTCAAAATAATTCTGTAATGATTGCTACGTGTTTTTTGGTTAGTTGGAGCAATTCTCAATAAAATCAAACTGTTCAGAGCAGAAAATTTGAGATTAGAGAAACGTATGAGCATTATCTATAGAACAAGGAGCATGTACTTAAAAATGTCAAATATATTTATTTTTTCAATGAACATAAGGCTTCTTAGCCATATGTTGTTTGGCAAGTCATCAATATTTAAAAGCATGTAATAGCAGTTCAACATGATCTGGTTGATTCATATATAACAGTTTATGAGGGTTCCTTCAATACATTTATAGCTCTTCTACCTTGACCTTGCTATTTTGTCAAAAATGAAAGGTCACAGTTACAAAAATATGCATGAAAAACTATTCATTTCTAATAAATATATGCAAAATTTAGCATGACCTTTTGTTTTTGACAAAATAGCAAGGTCAAGGTAGAAATGCTCTTTTCTTGCATATGGAAATGCTGGCTAGTATAGTGTACTAGATTATAGACTACTAGTCTGCATCAGAATAAACAAGCATATAGCTACATGACTAGTGATATCTTGAGGTAACTGCATTAAATGTAAATTTTCCTTTATTAAAGTTTTAACTGTTTCTTCTTAGTCTCTAAAGGAATATGGTGTAAACGATTCAGTCTGCCAAATGTGTTTATCAATAAAGAATGAACAAACAAATTTTGATTAAAAAGTATTCTTTTTTCAATTTTTTAGAAGAATCCGAGTTCATGCGTACATACTGAATTACCACAGTGGCTTAACTGTCATAATACAAAATCTATTGACAGCTCTTTGAAAAGCCAATATAGCTCTGAAAGGTAATTTTTGAAATTAATCACTATACAATTCATAGTATTAGCGCTTGTTAGTAAATAATTTTGCTTGTAAATTAGAGTCACTATTCATTTAAATCACTGAAAATCTTGCAAAGTTGAGAGGCATTATTATAACTTTGGGGTAGAATAAGCCACTGGTTAAGTTCTTGCCTTTTAAACTGAAGTAGTTTTGTAGTGATCAAGCAAACAAATTGCAGCACAGTTAGTGGTGATCAGTAAATATTATAATGAGCACTAACTAGTGTATCAGCCGATCAATATCGCTTGGGCATCTTTGCCCCACTTCCTTTCACTGCGCTCGGGTCACTTTTCTTTTAAAACTTGCTCCGCTGGGTTCCATTTGTTTCTTTCTCCTGCCTTGCTGCGCTTGACTTGTCTCTGTTACTCAAAAAAAGATACAAAAGTATTTATACTTAATTACTCACAACTTAAGGAC
This sequence comes from Vaucheria bursata, assembly GCA_032358265.1. Taxonomy (NCBI): domain Eukaryota; class Xanthophyceae; order Vaucheriales; family Vaucheriaceae; genus Vaucheria; species Vaucheria bursata. Next base: position 3,831 of record JAULBW010002600.1, on the reverse strand, counting down.
CTCCAAAACTGTAGGCTTTGAAATTCAAACTTCTTTAACCGATTTAAACATAATACTTCCTTAGAGTTATTATATGAAGGATTTACATTACATTATGGTATTGAATTCCAACCTACAAAACTAAATGTTGTAAACAGTATACTACTTTTCAATTTAACTATAATCTTCCCTTGAAGATAACCCCTGCCAAATTTCATTATAACGTACAATGTATTGAGCTTGTTGGACTTAAAATTTTGTATATGTTGTGTTTGGAGGAAGATTATGCAAAACAATGTGAGCATTTTTTATTATTGCATTGGCTAATTAAGCAATATTTGGGTAATCACGAGTTACTAAATGAGATCCCGAATAGGGTCCTCAGCAGGCAAAGTATGAGTGCATAGCGAGTGGCAATGCCTCTGCATTTGTGACTATATTTCCCTGAATATAAACCATGTCAACCTTGAACTCCTTCAAACTAAAAATTTCATTAATATGCTCTGAAACATTGTAAACATGACCATTCGAAGGGTTTGCTTTGAACATCAAGTTTACATCTAGTTGAAAACCTGAGTCTTTAAGAGTTATGGCAAAGCCGAGTCCAAAATTTTTCTGTGCTCTATGTTTGGGGGAAAACTTTAGGACAGTGTTTTGGGTTTTTTATTTACACCTTTTTTAATATGCCATTGATGCACTCAAAATAACCATGCAAAATATGAAAAAAACCATTTGCAAAGTCAATTACTTGTTGATCGTTTATGAATTTTCAGAATATTTTAGAGATACTTAATTCTTCGAACTACATTCTTTGTCAAAGATTATGCTGTTTTTAAACATAAAAAGAGCATACTATGCACTAAGGGTATTTTTTTTCTCTTTTAGCGTGAACTATACTGAGAATCAAGTTAAGCCAATTCTAAGCATAAATAATGTTTGAATATCTCTTAAACGGATACCTTAAAGGTTTATATTTATTCCTTTAAAGAAATATCAATACTCTTACAAAGTGTTAGTTCTGAACTTTATACAATATATATCTTTGTCTTTTGGGTAAAAGTTGCTGAACTCAAAAAAAGGATTTGAAAGAATATCATTTTAATGATTAATTATTCCAAGCCTTTTTCAATGCATATTTTTAATTTTTTGGTAAAAAATTAAATACGCTCATATAGAACTGCAAAAGAAATTTTTCGTAATCAAGAAGAAATTTTGATGGAATTATCAAGCACAAGAGATGGACTTGATGAGATTGTTTCCAGAGTGGTAGAAGGAATTCGTCAATTTCAAGTATGTATGCCTTTTTAAATATTTGAACTACATACTTAAAAATCTGATGACAATACAGTAAATTTTTTAAATTCGTTTATAGCTAACATTATATATTCGGATATATAAAACATTGGTTATAATGAATAAATTAAGTGGTTCTTACAGATTTGTTGTATTCAAAGCTTATTTTTTTCATTGCAAATATGTAAATTAGAAAAACAACTGTGTAGAATAGATATTAAATTCAAATGTACCATATTGTGACAAATCTTGCCTAAGAATGAACAAAATCAATTATATTTGTTAGATTTTACAAAATAGGTTTTTCATAAGGTTTAGTTGCTGAAACAATCATTTAGTCCTAAATTTTACAAAATTCTCTGTTATTTTTTCTTATTTTTATTCTTCAAAGGTTTTTTTTGCAATATTACTCATGAAAGGTTTGGCCGTTTACCTTTTTTATTCTTCAAGAGTCAACTTTTGTTTTACTTTTATCTCTTTATTACATGTGCTAAAGTATCAAAAGTCAATATAATTTTTGCTGGATAAGGAAAAACTTCTGATATTTTTACAAGCAGACAAGAAAAATTGTATAACAATATACTTTCTATATGAACCTGCTGTTACTGTATATATTTATGTAAAATGAATCGTTCTTTTATTAATTTTGCCAGATTGAATCATATGGCTTATGTGGTAACAAACGTAGTGAAAGCAAAGATCATAGCACTTTTTCTGCATAACGTAAAATAGGTTGATGGTTTTGTAAAGAAAATGTCTCTAATTGAACCGTAAAGGTAAACGTGTCTTACTACTTTTTCTTGCCATTTAATTTACATTACAATCTATCAAATCGGACACTTTGTATCCTCATATACCTTAGTAAGCTAGACAGTTGATAAGAGGGAAACTTTACTTTTAAATCGGTTTGTACCTTGAATATATTGATACCTTATTAAGTTGGACATTTGAGCCCTTGATGATGAAGTGTCCAATAGGAGAGGTTTCACTGTAGATATAAAAAATTCACTGTAGATACAAAAAATTCCTCTTCATTATGATACACAAGAGAAGATAAATAGCTAATTTTGTCTGAATTTGATGAAAAAAATAAAGTACAGCACTCATTCTCTTCTTTCATGTTAATTATTCTATTTGCAACCCTTTTTTCTGTTCCTACATAACTGTTATTGTAATTTCATTAACTCTAAATAGGAATGATCCCTAATTTTAGTGAGGTAAATACAGCATTAGTAGAACAAATGTTAGAATATTTACGGCTCTAGTACCCGGATTCTACCCTATTTTTATGTTACCCCGATTTATCTATCTTTTCACCAAAGTTATTTTGTAGCATCTTTTAAGATCAACAATTCAATTTAGAATTTAACATATTTCATGCAGTCAGCAAAGTTACCCCATGTGACCTGCATATGATTGTTACAATTCACAAATTCCTTTTCACTCTTCTGTGTTATCATAATGCACCCAGTACGCTGGTATTCCTGGTGCCATCACTAAGTTACTGTAGTTGGCTCTCTGCTTCAACTAATTATATATTGTCTGTAATTTCTTTCTCCCTTTCTTTTTCTCTTCAATAATAGAAGTATCTTGGAAACAATTGTCTCTACCTTTTTTGTGTTCAATGGGTCTCTATGCAGAAAAGTAAAATATTGAATATGGAAAAAACAGGTTACAAATACAGTGTGCTGAGTATTAGTAAGCTCACACTATTATTACAAGTTGAAAATCATATGATTCAAATAAACAACCACTCTAAACTTCATCTGATTTGTTGTGAAAGCTGTCAACTAACTTAAAGTATTTTTACCAATAGTATTACTTCTCAATGACTTGTTTTGGGAATGGCAGAAGGCACAAAATAAAATTGATTTCTAACGCACATAAATAAAATGAAAAAGGCAAGTACATGCTGTTCACAAAATCTGTGGGATATTTTATTCCACTTTAATTGGATTCATAACAAATACTTTGGTTCTCAAAATTGCTAGCAGTAATACAAATTCTATTTAACTACTGTTTAGAATTTGGCACGTACAAAAGTTGGCACAAAGCAAATCAAATTTGCTCTAAATACATTTTGCTTAAAAAGTAAAAATTTAAATATCAGTTAAGAAATTCTGTGGGCACAATTAAAAGTGTGCAGTAAAAGTGTGTTTACCATAACCTTATAAAAAACACCCAATTTTTTAAAAACCTCTTGCTGCAAAAAAGACCATAAAACAGCTCTAGTTCTTTAAAGATGGCATTAAAAGATTTATACATAGATAATAGATAATGAGATTAGTAAAAAAACTTGTATGTTAATGATCAATAACTTTTTAGAATGAAACCCACTTGAGTTTCTTGTATAAATTTTTTTATTTTTTGTGACTGCGCATTGTTTTATTAATTGACCAAATCGAAGAATCAAAACCAGTTCTCTGCACCTCTGCTTTTTACAAAAAACATTTAGCTGAGGAAAAATTGAGCAATCTCATTGCTGTGAAGAAATAGAGGAAAACAAAGCGCAAACAACAAAATAAATGACAAACACAACACAATAGTTATAGTATGTAA